>PVJD01011475.1:0-46037 GCA_004026545.1 Mormoops blainvillei
AGCACAGGTGAGTCAGTGGGGAATAAGACATGGGTCTTGTCCTCAAGAAGCTCATTCTTTTTGGGTGTATGGATACAAACAGTCAACCTAGCACATACTGTGGGTGGGAGGGCAATTATTGAAGGCTCCCTGAAGGAGCTGGTATCTTGATTGGAGCCTGAATGATAAATAGGAGCTATCCAGGAGAACAGAAGCATGCATATACAAAGGTCTTGAGTCAGGATGTTAGGAGAGACTAAAGCAAGACTGGGGGGTGGCAGACCAATTAGGAAGCTGTGGCAACACTCTAGGGGAGAGATGAGAAGACCATAAACTAAGACCATAGAGATAGAGAGAAATGGACAAGCTTGCATTATATTTTGGAGGTGGAATTGGTAGTTCTTGCTTATAGATTGGAGGTGGAAGATGAGGGAAAGATGAGGTCATGGAGGACACTGTGTTTCTGGCTTAATCAACTTTATGGATGGATTGCCATTTACTGAGTTTGTTTCGTTAACTCGGGAGGATGAAGGTGGTTTGGGGAAAAGATGATGACTTCAGCTTTGGTCATTTTGAGTTTAAGTTAGAATATCCAGGTAGAGAGGTCTGGTAAGCCATTGGCTGTAATATATGGAATACTAAGAAGAGAAATCTGAGCTGGAGTTTCATATTTGGGAGTCATTAGGATGTAGATATCTGCTAAAGTCTCCCTTTAGGAGAATGAGCAAACACTGTAGAGCCCAAGTACCCAATAGAGCCAAAACACCAGTGCAAAAGGGAAAAATGCTTTCACAGATACCTCTTATTCCTAGGCATACACCTCTGCCTCAAAGAAGGTTTCTCAATAATATCTGCATCTTCCACTTAAGAGAAGGAGCATTACGTACCCAATCATAAATTCTCCATTTTATCATAAATGATACCTAAAGAAGAAAGGGAACTGATACAGTCATGCTATCTGCCAGGTGTTTTAAATTCATTAACTCACTTAAATGCTCACAATAACCCTACATCAAAGCTCTTACTGCTCAGAGCCCTAGAGACTTGGAATAGTTAAGTCACTTGCCTAAGATCACATAGCTATTAAATGGCAGTAAGGAGATTTGACTCCAGGTTTGTCTAACTCCAGGGCCTGCACCATGATACCATCTAACAGTACTGCACCACCTCCTGTAATAAAGCTGGATCCTTAGGAAAGCCTGTGCATACCCCTTATCCCTTTTATGCTTCATAAATATTAGTTGCATCCCCTAGCTTAATGCTTTGCTCTCCATTAAAACAGAAATCCTCCTGTCAGTCATTTATGCCTCAGTGGGAATGAATTTCAAATTCTTCCTTAGGAATAAATTATAATTTTATAGCAGAAGGACACTGGAAACTTGAGGTAGGAATAAAAAGGCAAGAAGGAGCCTTACAATGAAAAGTCAGCCTATCAATTTCATAATCCTATCTAGTTTGAGGCATCTGCTTTTCAGATTCTTAGAATGTGTACTAACTATACAGTACTACTTTATATGCAGACCCATTTCTGTCTGTCACTTCAGTTATCTTGGACTGGGGCTGCGGCTGTGCGTGTGTGTGGTCTAATACCTTAAAATGTATACTAACCCCAATGCACTGTGGTCAGCACAAGGCAGCTAGCCTGGGCTGCAGTTGTGAACCTGCAATTTCTGGCCTTAAGCACAAGTCCCACCTTATTCTCTTAAGAATTAGATGCTGATGTACATATGTAAATTCCTGAGCATATGAAGGCAGGAGAGCTTGTGGGAAAGACTTGGAGGAGTCCCTTCTGTTCTCTCTGAGACTATTTGCCAAAATAAATAACATGTATCAGGGTAAGGCATTGGTCCAACTCCATTGAAATTCTGCTAACAGCCTAAACAATGATGGTGTTTTAGATTGTTTTCATGAAATGATCAAAGTTAGGAAGGGAAAAATGATGTGGCAACATTTGGCTGCTGTAGCCTACTGGTGGGGACAGTCCCAGGGGTGGGTTCAGGGTTGGTGGTGCTAACTTCAAGGAACCCGTAGGACATCTGCTACTGGCAAACAGGGAAAGAGCCACATACTAGCAGCAGGAGGTATGGCTGGAGTCCCACGCTCTTCCTCAGTAGCTATGTGACCTAAACAAGTCCTCTCTCTTCTCTTAGCTTCTTTTTTCCCCCTCATGTACAAAATAGAGGCTGGATGGAATGGTCTCCAAGGGCCATTCCTACTTGAGTAGTCTGAGACTTCTGTGACACTGGTTTGATTTCTTTTTCTCTGTAGTGAGGCCCACCCACCCACTTGGTCATCTGTAGCCACTATGTTCTCACACTGACCTCTGCTGTCCATTATGAGAAGAGACACCAATAGTTTCTTTGCAGGAAGCCCCCCCAAAAGCAGTTTATCACTGATTAAGTATAATTTTCATCAGTACACTGAGCACTGCAACAGAAATGCTATGCACTAGAGATGAGGCAAAAAGATCATATAGCTATAAGCACAGAGTGTGCATATCTAGAGACTGCTGACAAAGCAACACACAAAAGACAGGTCTCTCTTTTTTTTCTTTGCCATCTTCACTCGCAGTGCTCTGTACCACTGAATGAAAGGACCTCAGTATGTGAGAAAGCTCCTTGTCTCATATCTTATGACTGCATGCTCCAGAAGGGCCTGAAAGCACACTGAGGAGGTAGTTCTAAACAGTACCCCAGAGGCCTCAAGACATGCCACAGGCCCAGATTCTGGCCCTTTGGTCAGTCTGAGAGATTTCTGGCTGAGGCCAGTCTAGAGGAGCATGTTACCTTGAGGGGTGCCATTTCAAATGCTTTTCTGGAAAAATAATTATAATTAAAAGAATCTGTCCAAGATCAAGATGGTGGAGGAGTGAATGAAAGTCACACTGACCTCCTCCAAGGACCAATCTGGAATTACAACTAAATTGTGGAGAAATCACCTGGAACAAACAACTGAACAATAGTGAGAGTGAAGCCTTATAACCTCGGACAGACAAAAGAATAGTTTGGCACAAACTGACTGGTAAGGAGTGCAGTGGAGAGGTGAGAATGCCGACTAGGCACCCTCAAGTGGCAGCACCAGAGGGATATTTAAGCAGGGGGTTGTATCCCCCTGAGAAGAACATGGTCTAAACCAAAAGCAGGGATCCCCAGCCAAAGCATCAGAGCCCAAAATGTACACAGATAACAGCCAGCAGTGAAAAGTGGCAGGGCCACTCTCTGCTAGAGACAGGAGGCTGGAGACTGAAACAGCCATTTAAAGGGCTAATACATAAATTTTTAGTGCAGCTACTTACCCTGGGTTCAGACAAAGGCAGGCACAGAATGGGCTAGAGACGCCTGAGGAGAGACTAGGGCTGGAGGCTTTGGGGAGAGAACTGAGAAAGTAGCAGCCTGGATCCCAGTGCTGAGTCATTCCACATGGCAGCAGCCATCTTGCTCAGGCAGACCACTTCCCTGAGCAGGGGCAGCCTGAGAGGAAACAATAGACCCGCCCCCAGGAGGGACTCTGTTCTGGCCCTGTGGTGCTTAAAGCTAATTGCTGAGTACAGAGTGACTAGATTAACAACTGAAGGAGACAGCCACAGACAATATATCCAGGGAAGTCTTGAAGAGATTGCCTAAAGTCAGACAGGGTCAACATCAGAGAACACCAGACACGGATCCAGAAAGAAAACACAAGAGGCTACTGAGATGAAATCCACTGTGGTCTTCTCCCTGATTAGTGATATTTCCTTTACTACGTATCTTTTAACATCCATTTCTTATCCATCAAATTGGTGCATTTTCAGTCACTAGTTTTTATACTATAGTTTATTTCTCTTCTTTATAATAATACTCATCATCTCTTTATAGCCATACTAATACTGGTTCATTTGCTGTTGAAAGTGGCATTGCAGGGGGGATTTATTTGTACAGTCTTGGGTATGCTTCCTGGGCTTTGTGGTTTTGTTCCAGCAGCCAAATAATGGAAAGACAAAGAAACAACCCCCAATCAAAAGGAAAGGAGGAATCCCAGAAAGACTACTAAGTGAAATAGAGGAGAGTAAACTATCAGATACTGAGTTCAAAACAATGGTTATAAGGAAGCTCAATGAACTCAAAGAGCTCAGTGAGAAATACATAAAACTACAGGGAAATTATGAGGAACTTATTGCAAACTACATCAGCATGAAAAGGACATAAAACTAGCAACAAGAGCCAAGAGGAAATGAAGAATACAATTTCTGAATTGAAGAACACAGTATAAGGAATCAAAAGTAGGCTAGATGAAGCAGAGGATCAAATCAGTGAGCTGGAGGACATGGTAGAAAAAAATTCCAAGAAAGAGCAAGAAAGTGAAAAAAGGCTACAAAAGAGTGTAGAGGTGTTAACGGAAATGCAGTACTATATGAAATGTAACAATATCCATATAATAGGAATACCACAAGGAGAAGAAGAGAAGCAAGAGGAGCAAGAGAAAACCTGTTTGAAAAAGTAATGATGGAAAACTTCCCTAACTTGAGGAGAGAAAAAGTCACACAAGTCCAGGAATCAGAGAGAGTCTCAATCAAGAGGAACCAAAGGGTCCCACTCCAAGAATCATCATAATTAAAATGGAAGATGTCAAAACACAAAGAGAAATCTTAAAGGTAGCAAGGGAGAAACAGGAAGTAACACACAAGGGAACCACAATAAGGCTAGCAGCTGACTTCTCAATAGAAACACTACAAGTCAGAAGGGAATGGTAAGAAATATTCTGAGTAATGAAAAGCAAAGGCCAGTAACCAAGACTGCTCTACCCAGCAAGGTTCTCAATTAAAATGGAAGGCAAAATAAAGAGTTTCCCATACAAAAGAAGGCTAAAAGAATATACATCTACCAAACCAGCATTGTAAGATATGCTAATGGGACCGCTTTAAGAAGGTGAAGAAAAATAGTGAGAGAGAGGAACAAGTACAAAGGGAAAAAAAGAATAAACACCTATCAATAACAACTTTAAATGTAAATGGATTAAATGCTTCAATTGAAAGACGTGGAGTAGCTGAATAGAAAAGAAAGCAGGACCCACACGTATGCTGCTGAAAAAGAGACCCATGTCAGAACCAAAGACCTACACAAACTGAATGTAAAGGGTTGGAAAAAAATATTCCCAGCAAACAGACAGGAAAAAAAAAAAACCTGGGGTAGCAATACTTACATCAAACAAAATAGACTTCAAAACAAAGACCATAAAAAGAGACACAGAAGGACACTTCATAATACTCAAAGGAAGAATCCATCAAGAAGGCATAAACATTATAAACCTATATGCATCCAACATAGGAGCCCCAAATATATGAAGAAAATCCTGGAGGACTTCAAGAAATATATAGAGAGCAACACACTTATGGCAGGAGATTTTAACACCCCACTGTCAACAGTGGGTAGATCATCTAAACAAAATTCAAAAAGGATACTGTGGAACTGAACTACACATTAGACCAAATGAACCTAACTGATATTTATAGAACCTTTCATTCCAAAGAGCAAACTACACATTCTTTCAACTGCACATGGAATATTTTCAACGATAGAGCACATGCTAGGACACAAAACAATCCTCAACAAATTCAAGAAAATTGAAATCATATCAAGCACTTTCTCAGACCACAAGGGACTGAATCTGGAAACTGACCTCAAGATAAAAACTTAAAAACATTCAAACTCGTGGAGACTGAGTAGCATGACAGTAAGCAATGAATAGGTCAGTAATGAGAACAAGAATAAATGAAAAAGTTTCTGGAAACAAATGAAAATAAACACACAACAGTCTAAAACCTAAGGGATAGAATGAAGGCAGTCCTGAGAGGAAAGTTCATACCAATGCAGGCCTACCTAAAAAAGATAGAAACACATCAAATAAATAACCTCACACAACATCTAAAAGAACTGGGGAAACAAAAACAAACAAAAAAAAGCCTAGAGCAATTAGAAGGAAGGAAATAATCAAAATCAGAGCAGAACTGAATGACATAGAGACTAAAAGAACAATTCAAAGGATCAATAAATCCAGGAGCTGGTTCTCTGAAAAGATAAATAAAATTGACAAGCCTTTAAGCAGACTCATCAAGAAAAAAAAATGAAAGGATGCAAATAAATAAAATCAGAAATGAAAGAGGATAAATTACAACTGATACCACAGAAATACAAAGGATTGTAAGACATTACTACAAAGAACTATATGCAAAGAAATTTCAAAACCTGGGTGAAATGGACAAATTCCTGGAACAATATAATGTTCCAGAACTGAATGAAGAAGAAGCAGAAAGCCAGAACAGACAGATAACAGCTGGTGAAACTGAAGCAGTACTCAAAAAACTCCAGGCACACAAAAGCCCTGGACCAGAGAGTTTCACAGGAGAATTTTACAAAACATTTAAGGAAGAGCTAATCCCTATCCCTCTCAGACTATTCCAAAAAATCCAAGAAGAGGGAAGACTCCAAAACTCTTTTCATGAGGCCAGCATCATCCTAATCTCAAAACCAGATAAAGACATAAGGAAAGAAAATACAGGCCAAAATCACAGAGGAACATAGATACTAAAATCCTCAACAAAATATCGGCAAACCGCATCCAGCAATAGATTAAAAAGATCATCCACCATGATCAAGTGGGATTCATCCCAGGGTTTCAAGGATGGTACAATATTCACAAATCAATAAATGTAATACATCACATAAACAAAAGGAAAGACAAAAAGCACATGATCATATCAATAGATGTGGGAAAAGCATTTGATAAGGCACAACACCCATTTATGATAAAAACACTCAGAAAAATGGGAGGAACTGGGGCATACCTCAATATAATAAAGGCTATATATGAGAAACCTACATAAACCTGGAACAGAGCATATGTGGCATAAGAACACAAAGGAAGGGTTGGTCATGGAGAATTTGTGGAATGCTTACGTTCTGTCCATGGCTAGGTAGGGGGTCATGGACCACACTAGAAAGGCTTAGTGAGCCCTAACTGAAGTGGACCTAAAAAGCAAGGCAGGAAAGTTGAAGAACTGATGTGGGAAGAAATAAAGAACCCTTAGAAGTTTGGGGACAGGGAAGGATGAAAGGAAGGCCGTGTGTTACAGGGCTGAAACTCATCAATGAAAACATGTGTATTTGTCAGCATGCGGCCAGGGTGACCTGCCTGAGTCTGGAACAAGGGAGAGAGATAAGAACCCGCTGTTGGGGGAAGAGGGGACTCTTTGGTCAGAGGATGGAGGGCAGGACAGTCTTGCCAAAGCCATGCTATTAGTAGCAGAGAGGATGCAGTCAGGACACTGAATGCCTGATCCAAAACAGAGCCCTGCTAAAAGCCTTCCTCCATCAAGGAAGGAAGGAGGGCAACATAATAAGCCACTGAACAGCTATTGAGAGAGCAGATTGTAGCAGGTGCAATTATGATCTTGCTTACATCACTAGAGCCTGAGCAGGGCCTGGCATGGACACGTGAGCAGGCACACTCCAGCTCTGGTTTCTTGTCGTTGTGAGCACATGTGCAGCAAAAATAAGCAAGGAGACTTATGAGTGAGGCAATTCTAGGGCTGGGCTTAACAGGAAATCTTATTCCATCCAGAAAAGTCAGGGTTCCATGGCCCACTATCTTTCTGTTGGCCGGGTGGGAATGCTGAATTTGCCACAGTTGCACAGCTGACTCCACTGTTCCAGAAAAAGAATTTAAAGAGGGTCCCTTAAAGAATTCATAGGTTCTTTTTTGTTTGTTTGATTATTTTATTTTACTTTATTTTATTTTATATACTTTATTGATTATGCTATTACAGTTTTCTAATTTTTTGCTCCCCATTACCCTCTCCACCCTGCATCTCATCCCATCATCCCCACATTAACATTTTCCCTCCACCACTTTCCCCAGGCCCACCCATCCCTACCTCCCACCCTCAACCCTTCTGTCATTTGGCTTCATTGATGGATCCTTTATGCATGTTCCTTGAAGCCCCTTCTCCTCCTTTTCCCCTGTTATACACCTGCATCCTCCCCTCTGGTTACTGTCAGATTGTTTTTCTATTTCAATGTTGCTGATTATATTTTGCTTCCTTATTTTGTTGATTAGGTTCCACTTATAGGTGAGATCATATCGTATCTGTGTTTCAACACCTGGCTTATTTCACTTAGCATAATGTTCTCCAGTTCCATCCATGCTCTCACAAAGGGTAGTAGCTCTTTCTTTCTTTCTGCTGTGTACTATTCCATTGTGTAAATGTATTATAGATTTTTAATCCACTCATTTACTGTTGGGCACTTAGGTTGCTTCCAATTCTTGGCTATTGTAAATTGTGCTGCTAAGAACATTGCAGTGCATAAGTTCTTTTGAATCAGTGTGTTGGGGTTCTTAGGGTATAACCCCAGCAGTGGATTTGCTGTGTCAAAAGGCAGTTCCATTTTTAGTTTTCTGAGGTAATTCCATACTGTTTTCCACAGCAGCTGCACCAGTCTGCATTCCCACCAACAGTGTGCTAGAGTTCCCTTTTCTCCACAAACCCACCAGCTCTTGTTGTTTGTTGATTTGGTTATGATGGCCATTCGAGCTGGTGTGAAGTGATATCTCATTGTGGTTTTAATTTACATCTCTCTGATAGTTAGTGATGCTGAGCATCCTTTCACATGTCTCTGGGCCCTGTGTATGTCCTCCTTGGAGAAGTGTCTGTTCAGGTCCTTTGCCCCGTTTTTAATTGGGTTGTTTGTCTTCCTGGAGTGGAGTCGTGTGAGTTCTTTATATATTTTGGAGGTCAAACCCTTATCTGAGGTATCATTGGCAAATATATTTTCTGATGCAATTGGTTCCCTTTTTATTTTGCTGATGTTTCCTTTAACCATGCAGATGTTTCTTATTTTGATGAAGTCCCATTTGTTTATTCTTTCCTTTATGTCCCTTTCTCTAGGGGACATATCGGTGAAAATATTGCTGAGTGGAATATCAGAGATTTTCATGCCTATGTTCTCCACTAGGACTTTTATACTTTTGCGACTTATATTTAGGTCTTTTATCCACATTGAGTTTATTTTTGTGTGTGGTGTAAATGGGTTTTCTACTTTCATTTTTTTGCATGTAGTTGTCCAGGTGCCCCAACACCATTTGTTGAAGAGGCTATTTTTACTTCATTTTATGCTTTTGCCTCCTTTGTTGAATATTAATTGACCACAAAGACATGGGTTTATCTCTGGGTTCTCTATTCTGTTCCATTGATCTATGTGTCTGTTCTTGTGCCAGTACCAGACTGCTTTGATTACAGCAGCTTTGTAGTATAATTTAATATTGGGTATTGTGATCCATCCTGCTTTGTTCTTCTTTCTCAAAATTGCTGCAGCTATTCAGGGTCATTTTTGGTTCCATGTCAATTTTTGAATTGTTTGTTCTATATCTGTGAAATACATCATTGGTGTTTTTAAAAAGAGTTTATTTATTTATTTTATTTTTAGACTGAGGGGAAGGGAGGGAGAAAAGAGGGAGAGAAACAGCAATAAGTGATTGCCTCTCACATACCCCTGTCTGGGGACATGGTCCACAACCTAGGTATGTGACCTGACTGGGGAATCAAACTAGTGATGCTTTGGTTGGCAGGACAGTGTTCAATCCACTGAGCTATACTAGCGGAGGCTGTCATTGGTATTTTAATAGACACCGCATTGAATCTGTAAATTGCTTTGGGTAGTATGGACATTTTAATGATGTTAATTCTTTGGATCCATAAACATGGTGTATGCTATCATTTATTTGTTTCTTCCTTAATTTCTGTTTTCAGTGGTGTGTAGTTTTCTTAGTATAGGTCTTTAAACTCCTTTGTAAGGTTTATTCCTAGGTACTTTATTTCTTTTGTTGCTATATTGAATGGGATTTTTTCCCTGATTTCTGATTCTGATATTTCATTGTTGCTGTACAAAACTTTCTTCAACTTCTGAATCTTGGCTTTGTATCCCTCTGTTTTACCAAATTCACTGATTAGGTTGAGTAGTATTTTGGTGGAGTCTATGGGATTTTCTATGTACACAATCATATTATCTGCAAACCATGATAGTTTTACTTCCTCCTTTTCTATTTTGATGCCTTCTTTTTTTTTTCTTGTCTGATCACTGTGGCTAAGACCTCTAATACTATGTTGAATAGAAGTGGTGAAAGCAAACATCCTTGTTTTGTTCCCAACCTTAGTGGGAAAGCTTCTGGCTTTTGCCCATTGAGTATGATGTTGATTGTAGGTTTCTCGTATATGGCCTTTATTATGTTGAGGTATGCTCCTTCTATTCCCTCTTTGCTGACTGTTTTTATCATAAATGAGTGCTGTTCTTTGTCAAATGCCTTCTCCATATCTATTGATATGAACATGTACTTTTTGTCTTTCTTTTTGTTTATATCATGTATTTCATTTATTGATTTGCGAATATGGTACCGTCCTTGAAACCCTGGGATGAATCCCACTTGATCATGGTGGATGATCTTTTTAATCTATTGCTGGATGCAGTTTGCCAAAATTTTATTGAGAATTTTAATGTCTATGTTCGTCTGCGATATTGACCTGTGTTTTCTTTCCTTGTGGTGTCTTTATCTGATTTGGGGATTAACATGATGCTGGCCTCATGAAAAGAGTTTTGGAGTCTTCCCTCTTCTTGGATTTTTTGGAATAGTCTGAGAAGGATAGGGGTTAGCTCTTCCTCGAATGTTTTGTTGCATTCTCCTGTGAAACCCTCTGGTCCAGGGCTTTTGTGTGCCTGGAGTTTTTTGAGTACTGCTTCAATTTCATCAGTTTTTATCTGTCTGTTCTGGCTTTCTGCTTCTTCTTCATTCAATTTTGGAAGATTATATTGTTCCAGGAATTTGTCCATTTCACCCAGGTTTTGAAATTTCTTTGCATATAGTTCTTTGTAGAAATGTCTTACAATCCTTTGTATTTCTGTGGTATCAGTTGTAATATCTCCCCTTTCATTTATAATTTTATGTATTTGGGTCCTCTGCATTGTTTTCTTGATGAGTCTTCTAAAAGGCTTGTTGATTTTATTTATCTTTCAAAGAATCAGCTCCTGGATTTATTGATCCTTTGACTTGTTCTTTTAGTCTCCATGTCATTCAGTTTTGCTCTGATCTTATTTCCTTCCTTCTAATCACTCTGGGCTTTTTGTTTCTTTGTTTGTTTTTGTTCCTCTAGTTCTTATAGATGTTCTGTTAGGTGTTTATTTGAAATGTTTCTATCTTTCTTAGGTAGGCCTGCACTGCTATGAACTTCCATCTCAGAACTTCATTTGCTGTGTCCCATAAGTGTTGGAAAGTTGTCTGTTCATTTTCATTTGTTTCCAGAACCTTTTTCATTTCTTCTTTAATGTCATTATTACCCCATTCATTGTTTAATAGAATGCTCTTCAGTCTCCATGAGTTTGAGTATTTTTAAGTTTTTTTTCTTTGAGGTTGGTTTCTAGTTTCAGTCCCTTGTGGTCTGAGAAAATGCTTGATATGATTTCAATTTTCTTGAATTTGTTGAGGCTTGTTTTGTGTTCTATAATGTGGTCTATCTTTGAAAATGTTCCATGTGCAGTTGAAAAGAATGTGTATTTTGTTTCTTTAGGATGAAAGTTTCCATATATATCACTGAAGTCCATTTGATCTAGGACATTGTTCAATGCCACAATATCCTTGTTGATATTTTTTGTTTAGAATATCTATCCATTTTTGACAGTGAGGCATTAAAATCCCCTTGTATAAGTGTGTTGCTGTCTATGCCTTTCTTAAAGTCCTCCAAGATTTTCCTTATATATTTGGGTGCTCCTATGTTGGGTGCATATAAGTTTACAATGTTTATGCCTTCTTGATGGATTCTTCCCTTGAGTATTATGTAGTGTCCTTCCAGAGGTGGATTAAGGTTGGTTGAGGCCCCAGGTGCAGAAGAAAATATTAGGATCCTTTAAAAAAGAGAGAGAGACAAGGAAAATAAAAATAAGTGCCTTCAGCTGTCAGGGCCCAGGGCACGCCCCCATTGCACCCGCTATTAAATCTGCCTTGTGTCCTTCAGTATCTCTTTTCATGTGTTTTGTTTTTAAGTCTATTTTACCTGACATATGTATTTCTACCCTGCTTTTTTTCCTGTCCATTTGCTTGGAATATTTTTTTTCCCAACCCTTCACTCTGTCTTTGTAGGTCTTTTTTTCTGAGGTGAGTCTCCTGTAGTCAGTATATGTGTGGGTCATGTTTTTTATCCACTCAGCTACCTTGTGTGTTTTGATTGGAGCGTTTTATCCATTAACATTTAAGGTTATTATTCATAGGTACTTATTCATTTGTCCCTCTCTGTCCCTGTGCATCCCCGCCTCTCTTTTTCTTCCTCTTCTTGTAGGAGTCCCTTTAATATCTCTTGCAGTGCTCGTTTGGTAGACATCTATTCTTTCAGCCTTATTTGTCTGGGAAACTCCTTATTTCTCCTTCCATTTTAATTGAGAGCCTTGGTAGGTAGAGTAGTCTTGGTTGCAGTCCTTTTCTTTTCAGTACTTGGAATATTTCTTGCCATTCCCTTTTGACTTGTAGTGTTTCTGTGGGGAAATCAGCTGCTAGCCTCATTTTCACACCCTTGTGTGCTACTTCTTGTTTCTCCCTTGCTCCTTTTAAGATTCCTATTTGTCTTTAAAACTTGTCATTTTAATTATGAGGTGTCTTGAAATAGACCTGTTTGAGCTCACCTTTATTGGAACTCTCTGTGCTTCCTGAACTTGCATAGTATTTTCCCTCTCCAGGTTAGGGAAGTTTTCTGTCATTATTTTTTGAAACAAGGTTTCTATTCGTTGCTCTTTTTCTTCTCCTTCTGGTATTCCTTTGATTTGAATGTTGTTGTGTTTCATGTTGTCTTGCATTTCCCTTAAGGTATCTTCCTATTTTTTTAGTCATTTTTCATGCAGCTGCTCTACCTGGGTATTTCTTTCTAACTTATCTTCCAGCTCACTAATTTGTTCCTCTGCTTCATCCAGCCTGCTTGTAAGTCCTTCTAGTGTATTTTTTTTAAATTTCAGAAATTGTATTCTTCATTTCTTCCTGGTTCTTTTTTAAGGTTTCTGTTTCCTTTTTCATATTTTTGTAGTTCTCACTCAGTTTCTTGTAGTTGTCTGTGAGTTCTTTGAGTATCTTTATCACCACTATTTTGAGTTCTATATCTCATAGTTTTCTTCCCTCTGTTTCATTTAGCTCTTTTAGTGGGGAGTCCTCTATTCCTTTTGATTGCTAGTTCTTTCTTTGTCTCCCCTTTTTCTGGGACTCTTTTTGTTTGGTTCTGTGATTCTTGATGCTCTGCTTTGCCAGCTGTCTTTGTTGTGTGAACTGTGGTAGGAGCTCTGTGGGACTCAGTGGTGTGGCCTCTTTGATCTCCTTGTCTGGATGTTCTAAGTTTACCCTTTCTTCCATTTGTGTGTTGTCTCTTCTTGCAATTAGGCTTTTCTTGTTGGTGGCTCCTTTGTTGGTGGGTTCTCTCCTTCTGCAGTTTTACTCATATTCACAACTTCCACCTTATCTTGTATGTGATCAGGGGCAGAGTAAAGGCAAAATGCAGTAAAATAGTGGTAGTGTGTTCTATGAGAATTAAAGTACTAACAAGTAGGGAACAGATAGGAGATCCTTGGTGAAGTACCACAATAAGTGTGATAATTTGCCCAAGTAGCCACATTTTATAAAAGGTGAAAAAGAGATGACTCTTATTGGGAGGGAAAAAGAATATGAGCTGACTCCAGAAAGCAGAACACATATATGAGGTTAGATGATCAGATATAGTGAGAGTAAATGATAGAAACTTGGGGTAGTGTGGGAGAAAATAAAGTTAACCATGACAGTAATAAAGCTCAGAAGATAGTGAAATGAGCCATAACCTGCGTAGGGTTCTGTATGGAATTTGAAACAACAATAATAAGACAAGCAATATTTAATCTGAATAAAAAAATAAAAAAAAAAGATCAAGAGTAGTGTGTTATTGCAGTATGGGTTCAGTGTCAGAAGAGAAATTAAAATGTAATAGGAAAGCTAGAATAGGAAAACTAGTCAAACAATGAAATCAAACAAACAAACAAAAGAAAAGTACACATAAGGAAGAAAAATTTTTAAATTAATATATATAAAAATAAAAATAAAGAACACAAAACAATAAAATAAAAAAATAAAATTCAAGTTCTAAAGGACATCAAAGTGAAATTTTTTCTCAGTTGTTGGTGTTAGCCTTCTTGATCTTGCTCCAGATCTCTTTGGTCCTTTCACAGCTTCAGGTCTTATTGTCTTACACTTTCAAGAAAAAAAAAAGAAGAAGAAGAAGAAGAAAGAAAAAAAGCCTCCTGCTGACTTTAAACCCACCAAATGGGTTCTTCTGTCTTCTTTCATGCCACAGTCAGAGGGGAGTTGGGCTCCGTTTTTTGTTCTCTGATTTTTTTTTCTCCTGTGGATCTGCTATGATGGGGGCTTTGCCTGGACTGCCATTTTCCCTGGTTCGCAGCCTCTAGCTGAGCCCTTGGAGCACTGCAAGGCCCACACTGTCCTATGTGTCAGGCAAGCACCTTCAATCCTCCTCAGTGTGCAGACTTTTGCTTAGTCCATGAGGTGCACCGAGAAGGAGCAACTTGCACCCTTCCTCCTCACTCTTTGCTGACTTGGGTGCTGTGCACATGCAAAGTCCTTTCTTTTTGGCAGTTTAGTTCCCCTATTAAATTAAGTCTCTTGGGGGACAACTACCCCTTTAGCCCCAGTTGCCCAGCTTTGATCAGTCTTTGGGGTGCCCTTATTTGGAGCAATTTACCCCCCCTTTGCTTTGTCTATTCTCGCCGGCCGGCTGCTACTGCAGCACACCAGAGATCCCTGCACAGCAGCTGAGAACCTTCTCTTGGGTGAATTCCCCTTGTTTGTAGGAGACCTTTCCTAACAATTGCTGGGATTTTCACTCAGCCCAACTCTGATCAGTCCCAGGACTATCTGGGTCACAGTCATTCGTGGACCTTCTCTTCTCCCATCTCCTGGTGTCACCTGGCTCCCCAATTTCTCTAGTATTGTCCCAGCCAATGGCCACCGTCTCAGTTGTGGTGCACTGCCTGCTCTGTGTCTCCCACTGTCCAGCGACCAGGTCTCTAATGGTGCAGGTCTGTGACTTTCCTGCTCTGGGAGGGGAGGGAACTGGCAATTTACAATCACTGAGCCAGGTCTCCTCCAAAGCTCCTGTGGTAGCCAAGGTCACTGCCTCAGCTGCTTCCAAGGCATAGGACCCAGGGACCTTTGCAATGACCTACAAAACTTCCTTACCATCAGTTTTCTATCGTCCTCTGCAATTTTTGGCTTCCAAACTTCAAATAAGCTGGAATTTCATTGGCTGATCACTCAGTTCTTCAGAAGATCGGCTAGGCATCCTAGTTGGGTACACAAGCAAGAGTGTTCGGCTCCCACTTACCTCACCGCCATCTTCCTTCTCTCAAAACAGTTTTTGAATTCATTAATTTTGATGCCTTTTAGTATTACTGTTTTTTGTTTCACCTATTCCACAGAGACACAACGTTTTCCTTCGAGAACTTTTTTCATCCAGATAAACAATAAAAGGTTGCTTGGGGCAAGAGCGGGTGAATAGGGAGGGTGGGACACAGGGTTCATGCTGTTTTTGGTCAAATACTGGTGAACACTCAGTGCAGTGTGGGAAAGTGCACTCATAAAATCACCAATCATGAAATGGGCAAACACATTGAAAGAGTCTTCAAAAAAAATTCAATGAAGCTGAATGCAGCCTCTCACAACAATGCCAGCTGGTACACTGATACATGTGGGTTCCTAGAACACTCACTTAGTGGGGGAAGCCTGTACTACAAGGGGCTTGCCCTCCAGAAGATAATTCTGTTTTTTTTCAAGTTTTGTCTGGAAAAAGTCCAGCCATTGTTCAAATAAAGAGAATGTTTTGCGTGACATCGATGTAACATGGCAGCCAAGGAGAATGAATTGGAATTCACATGCATGAACAATGACAACTTCGCTGTACTAATTAGTGTTGGTGATAGACACTGTTGAGTGAGAATGTGTACTGTGTGGCCATCACATTCAAAATGACTGAACAAGTAGAGTAATGAATCTGCATCAAATTTTGCGTTAAGCTTGAACATTCCTCCAAGGAAACTATTGTGATGATTCAGAAAGCTGCAGCTATGGGCAACTGGTGATTGACATCTTCATCATGACAACGTACCTGCTCATGCATGGCATCTTGTGCAGAGCTTTTTGGTAAAACATCAAATCACCCAGGTTGATTCAGCCCTGCTAGAACCCATATTTGGCACCCTGTGACTTCTGGCTTTTCCCCAAACTAAAATCAGTATTGAAAGGGAAGAGATTTCAGATCATCGGTGAGATTCAGGAAAATACAATGGGGCAGTTGATGGCAATTGGGAGAACTGTGTGAGGTCCCAAGATGCCTACTTTAAAGGGGACAGAGGTGTCATTGTCCTATTTGACAGTGTTTCTTGTACTTTATATCTTCTTCAATAGATGTCTTTATTTTTCATATTACATGGCTGGATACCTTCTGGACAGACCTTGTATGCATGTATGTGTGTATATGTAAAAATTTACAAGAGTAATAAATAACAGAATCATTATAAACAAAATTCCAGCAACAGAAGGTAAGAGCATAAAAAGTGAAAGCTCAACTCCCATCCCATCATTCCCAGAAATAAGCCCATTAAACACTTTGCAGCCTAGCATCCTTTGTAGGCTACAAGCATGTGGGGTGTCAGGGAAGGCAGAATGGTCGGTGGAATCCCCAGAGAATTGCATTTCCATGGGAAGAGCATCTTTTAGTTTTTTACAAGACTTCTAAATCTTCATGGGTCTGATTGACACTGGAAATTGGACTGCAAAAACCCTGCACAGCTGGTGGCCACTTGCATCTTCAGTATATGACTCTAGCCACCACATAAAGCATCTGTCCTATTTTTCAGCCTTTTAAAAAATAAAACTTGAAGGTGAATATTAAAGGGTATGTTTAATGGGTTTTTCTCAGAGTTTTTCACAGATATTTAGGAAATTAGAGACAGTAAAGGAGCAGAGAGGTGGAGATGATAGACATTTATGAAAATATGTTCTCTACCTGATATGGTGTTGTGTTCTCTTAAAGGTAATGAACATTACTAATAGTTTTCACTTTGTGAAACCAAGAAAATTCAGTCCTTGCTGGCATTTGTTCTAAAATGATAGGCTAACCCACGTGTGTGGCACCCACTGGGGTTAATTCTGTCTCAATCAGCTTTAAAATGTCAGCTTGAACTCTAACTTATTGCTACAGACATTTTATAACCAGGGCACTTGATAGCCTTAGGCTGCTCCCTCTTCCTCATGATTGATACTTAATAGATATTCTCAGTCTTCTTGAATTTTACACCTTCAACAGTATACAGTTGGCAGGAGTAAAGGGAAGGAGAGAGAGATACGGAGGGTGCAAATAAACAATGTGTGTGTGTGTGTGTGTGTGTGTGTGTGTGTGTGTCTTCCCTGTGAGCATCTGTTTCCAGTTGCAGTTATGGGGTCCCTAAGGTCTTCAAACAAAAATGAGCTCTTACATATTGGCCAGCCCATTGGTTTATGGGTTCTCCCCTCTCTGGACCATGGATACAGTGTTCTTTAGGCACAGCCATTTCTGGACTTCACGGCAGGCCTGTAGTTCACTATTTGGACATGAGTTATAAAATGTCATGATGCTTTCCAGCATTCTGTTCTTTCACTATTTTGGTAATCTGATGGATGATCTCACATCAACTAGCAATAGGGCAATATTATCCAACCTGAATAGCTAATGTCCTAAGAAGCACAGTGTTGAAGAATCTTGGTGTACATGAATCTTATTAAATGTGCTTACCTGTTATATCCTAATAAGTTTAGCAGCCCCTAAAATAGCCTTTTCAGATCTGTGCCTGGAACTTCGGTATGCTTGATAGATGCCTAAGCCAAAATTATTTAGTGAAGTGTTGACAGTGTTCTCTGTGCATGCAAAAATGAGAAGTGTTGATGTTAAATCTTCTCTTCACTAACTGTAATTTTTATCTCCATCTTAGGGGCAACCAGGACCAATTGGAATTCAAGGTCCAACAGGTCCTCAAGGATTTGCTGGCCCTAGTGGTTTATCAGGGTTAAAAGGAGAAAGGGGGTCTCCAGGCCCTCTGGGACCATACGGCCCAAAAGGAGATAAGGTAAGAGAACCAAACCTTGATTTTATTTTGACTCATGGGTCACAAGTATGAAGGTGAAAGGTTCTAAATCTCAGTTCTGTTGTAGAGATAACACTAACCCTGAAAACTGTGGTGTCAGGCTACATATTTTAATAAGGGACAGGCTTAATGGCATGCTACTAATGGATCAGCCCACTTCTGGAGAGACTCCCATGGCAAGCAAACCATAAAGTACAAGTATTTGCTACTTGCTAAACAAGTGGGCACACTGTTCTGGAAAGTCATGTGGGTTCGAAGTGGGCATGAGTCAGAATTCAGGAATACAAGTCAAGGTGACTAGGAAGTAAGGGCTCAGAATGCTTAGAAGAAATCTAAGCCACAAATATAGGGGAAAAGATGCAAAAAAGGATATTGGTCGTGTCATGGTCGTTGACTGACTGAGCTTGGCAGCTCCGTTTATGTTTCCTGCTGATTTTAGTCCTCTTCTTCACCCCACTGGTGAGGGAGGGTTTTCCACCCTAGGGTCCTGGGAATTGCCAAAGTTATGACACATGACATTGAACAGAAGAGATGGACAACGGTTTATTAGTCACATATACTCCCAGCACAGGGGAGAAGAGCACACACTATGTAGGGCCACACAGGGGCTGCACTCGGTATCAGAATAAACCAAAAGAAGCTACAGGAGGCAGACTTTGTGGTGTCAAGGAAGTAAGGCACCCCTTGGTTTCTGAGGAATAATGAGGTTGGCTTATTTGAATAATTCAGTGGGCTAGCAAAGAACTGAAACCCACTACTCAGCGATAGGCAAGACTGCATCTGATCTGTTTGATTAGGAGGTTCATTTTCCTAGAAGACCTTATCTACAGCAGCAGAGTGGAGAATGGGACTTGTAGTTGGGCTATTTAAGGCCCTCCTGGTTTGCCCAGAGATCAAGGCAGCATATACTACTGAGACTTAATTTTAGGCCTTACAACACATTGCCTAAGACAAGAACTGGTCTCATAACACACACATGTCTGAGACCTTAGATAAAGGCAAGTGATTACTTCAAAGTGGAGTAGGAAACAAGGTGATACGATGTGGAAAAAGAGGTACAAAATATTTCTTAACAACTTAGGTCATGAATCACATGAACAAACTAACTGAATCAAACAAAGGTCAGTTGTATTATCTCCTACATGTCTCTTCTACTCTTTTTTGTTTAGGGTCCCATGGGAGTTCCTGGTTTTCTTGGCATTAATGGGATTCCTGTGAGTATGTCTACAGAAGCATGCTAAAATATCACCTTTAGGTCCTGCCCCGTAGTTCAAGCACATTGGCCTTAACAACATCTTGTCTTATGCAAACATGCTCAGGATCAAGTGTTGAGATGTGCGTGTTAGGGTTTAAAGGGCAGTGGTCACACCATTTTCCTGGAATTCAGTTACTGGCAGCTCCAAATCAGGTGGTTGGGGGTGCAGAGACATGTGCAAGCCTAATAAACCATCAATATCTTAGCCAAAATAAGTTAGGTCTTGTGGGTTGAGGGGAGCTTTAACTGAGGATGAGGGACTGGCTCTGAAATGTGGAGTCAGTGCCACATTACAGCACATACATGCTCATAATAAGAAAGGCGAAAGGACTAGTTAAAGAACAAGTATAAATGACCCATGGACATGGACAACAGGGTTAGGATTGACTGTCGAAGTGGGGGATTGGTGGAGCACGATGAGCAATGGGGGAAAATTGGGACAACTGTAATAGAGCAGCAATAAAAAAATTGACCTTTTAAAAAAAGAAGATACATAAAGTTAGGTAGAAAAATATCTTGAAATCTTGATACATTTCATTCCAGTAATTTGTTCTCTTCAGCCTCATCTCATTTCAGAGAGAATTTTTCTTTAGTTTTGTTGACCACCCCCACCCTTGAAGGTCTGTCCAGGGCAGACAGCCCAGAACTATGAGTCATCATTGCATGCCTATGAGTACACATGCGCCGTAGTCCTTAATTACCTAAGTTCTGGTATGATCCCACTATTGTCTAAACTTGTATAAAAACCCCTGTAACCAGCAATAAAGTGTGTGCTTGCTTGTGGTGTGAAGCACAACTCCTATGTTGGCTTTGTGTGCTTTCTTTCACTTGGGTCTCTCATCACCAAAACCTACCCTACCTGAACAGCTGGGATCTGACATTTGGTGTAGTCTGCAAGATTAGGGTGAGTAGTGCCCCTGGCACCCCTGATGGTATCCAGGTGGACAACATGTGGACCCCAGTCTCCTTGTGGTACTCGGTGGCAGCCTACCTCCCAGCATGGGTGCCTCTGGAGGACTGGGATGCTGTATGCCCTGTTCCGGAGGATATCAGAAGGCCCTGGCATCGATGGAGGTCAACATGCCTGTGGCCCATCGGGAAGCAGTGGGCTGTGTGGCCTGGTTGTTCCTGGCTGTATCGTAGCACACCAGCTGAATCATCCAGGAATAGGCACAACAGGTGCAGCAGCTGTGGTACCATGGGGAGGCCCTGGAGTGGTGCCTGGCGGCGGACAAGTGTATGTTAATAGGATCAGGAGCCTCGATCCCATCGATGTGGGATGGAAGCCCTGGGCCCCTGCTGTCCTATGTCCTGCAAGACAAGAAAGAATGTGGAGGAAACATTGCTACGGAGTCTGAGCAGCCTCCAGGGCAAGTGGCACAGGAAGCAGCAGGAGCCCGACATGGCAGAAGCACCAGCCTGAGTGGGGAGGAGCCGGGCCAGAGTCAGGCCGACTTGGGCACTGGGGCTCATCCCTGGAAGGGGCCCGGCAACCTGACCTGAGAGATGGTGCATGCAAGCCTGACAGCCAACTGCTCTTGGCCTCTAGACTGTGCTGGTGCCAGAACACAAATATTGCACCCTGCAGTCGCTGCTGTGACCTCATCAGAGAGAGTGCTGATGGAAGCAGAGCCCAGTAGCTGTCTTGAGAATGCAGGCTGCCAAGGGCGCTTCTACAGTAGCCCACAGGGGCCACAGCGTCCCCCAGGGACCTATAGTGGCCTTCAGGGGCCACAGCACCAGCGAGAGTTGGACAGCGCAGAAACCAGATAGCTGCTGGAGGATGACTATAGATTATCATGGAAAAAATAAAGTCACGCCGCCTTTACATACTGCTGTAATGGAGATAATGGACCTTTAGGCACATGTTCTAGGGTGTTTCTACTTTGTAGTGGATTTGGCAAATGTTTCTTTCTCCACTGCCAAGAGGCAGAAAGTCAAGAACAATTTGTGTTCACCTGGGAAGGTTGACAATGGACTTTTCTCATGTCACCACAGGGCTGTGTACACAGTCCCACCCTTTGTCATGGACTCGTTGACCAGGATCTGGCGACCTGGGAGTACACATCTTTAGTCTCTCCATTTCATTATATTGATGATACTATGCTAACCTATGATTCTCTTGCAGATCTAGAAGCAACAGCAACCAGCTTGCGGACGGCATTGGCCAACTTGGGCTGGGCCGTCAACGAGGACAAGGTGCAAGGGCCTGGTTACTCTGTCAGATTCTTGGGAGTTGTTTGGTTGGATAAGACTAAAGTCATGCCACAAGCAGTAATAGACAAAATCCAGGCCTATC
Organism: Mormoops blainvillei; assembly: GCA_004026545.1. NCBI lineage: Eukaryota > Metazoa > Chordata > Mammalia > Chiroptera > Mormoopidae > Mormoops > Mormoops blainvillei. Next base: position 21,752 of record PVJD01011475.1, read on the forward strand.
CCTGACCTGAAACTGTAAAGCAGTTACAAATATATTTGGGCCTTTTGGGGTTTTAGCATATGTTTATTCCCCATCTGGCAAACCTTATGCACTCCCTTCATGGCTTAGTGTGCCAGGGGGTTACTTGGGACTGGACTCCGGAAAGGGAAGAAGCTTTCAAAGCCATGAAATGGGCTGTTGCCCAGGCACAGACTCTCCATGTGGTTGATCCTACCATCCCCTTCCTCCTGACTGTGCAGGTCACAGAGGCTGGAATGGGTTGGGGCTTATGGCAGAAGTAGGGGTCCCAGAAGGTAGCCATAGGATTTTGGTCCCAGCTATAAAAGGGAGCTTAAAGTTGTTACTCCCTCATAGAGAAGCAGCCGGCAGCCATTTTTGCGGCCTTGATGGCCACTGAGGTGTGTCCTGGGTAAAGAACCCCCGGAAGGGTCCAGAATGGGTGGATACAGTCCTGGGTAAAAACCCCCCGGAGGGGTGGCACAGACGCCTACACTGGCCAAGTTGGGTGCATATTTGGAACTGAGCCCTGGAAGTAGTGGCCCCAAAAGAGGTGACACACATTGACCAAGTGGGGTGCATATTAGGAACAGAGGGCACAGTTCTCTGCAACCTATTGTCTGAGGAATTGCGCACTGTTAGGTCCCATGGAATTCAGGGCTGAACACCCTCTGGAACCAGAAGTCCAGGTAGAGGGGCATATACCAAGCCCCTACCAAGAAGGATAGGCTCTGTTACCAGCAGAAGCCTGGTATACAGATGGCTCCTGTCGTGGGCAACCCCCCAATGTGGGCCGCTGTCACCTACAGCTCCTCACAGACACATTTTGGTATGAAACAGGAACAGGACAGCCAGCCAATGAGCAGAACTGCAAGCAGTATGACTTGTGTTCATGCATGAAACCGGACTATAGCATATCTGTACAAGAGTGGGCGTCTTTGGGGTCCTCTTGGCGGTAGACACTTGCTGTGGTCGCTATCCTTGCTGGTAGTATAGTATGTCTCTGTTGTTCTTTACATTGTTGTGGCCTCGGTGCTCAAGGTCATGCACTGTGGGCTAAGTCCCGTGCAGCAGCCCTATAAGGGGTAGAGTGTGGGGGTCCCCCTTGAAGGTCTGTCCAGGGCAAGCAGCCCAGAACTACATGTGCCCTTGAAGGTCAGGCTGGGCAGGCAGCCCGGAATTATGAGTCATCATTAAATGCCTATGAATCATTGTACACATGCCCTGTAGTCCCCAATTACCTAAATTCTGGCATAATCCCACTATTGTCTAAACTTGTATAAAACCCCCTGTAACCAGCAAAAAAGTGTGTGCTTGCTTGTGGCGTGAAACATAGATCCTATGTTGGCTTTGTGTGCTTTCTTTTGCTTGGGTCTCTCACCACCGAAACCTACCTTACCTGGACAACTGGGCTCTGACAAGTTTTTACAAAACAACTACTCCAAAGATCAATTGGAGGCAGCCTCTTCAATTTATCCTGAGCACCTGGCTTTTCTGGAGATAATTGGGGAGTTTGGAGCTTTCCTACAGCTTCTTTTCCCACTCTATCCAACACAATCCCTTACTTTATCCATTTTCACCTTATATCCCTACTTATCCTATCAGTAGAGATCCAATGGTAACATTTTGTCAGCCTTTAAAATACAGATTGTTATGGAATAGTCATAGAGATGTAAAGTACAGAATAGGGAATACAGTCAATAATATTCTAATAACTATGTATGGTGTCAGATGGGTACAAGATTTATTGGGATGATCATTTAGTAAGTTATATAATGTCTAATTACTGGTGTATACACCTGAAACTAATATAATATTCTATGTCAACTGTAATTGAAAAATACAAAATGATTTTTAAAATACAGTATTTAGAAGTTGCTACTATCACTTCTTAGTTATGTTCTTTGGCACTTCTCTGTATATTTAAACTTTAGCCTGGGCTGTTTGACTATAGCAATGATTTTCAATCTCATTTAAAAGAAGCAAATCTTGTGTGGAAGCCCTGGATTTAATAGCTTCTTGTGTGACACTACATAATCATCTAATATCAGGGAAAGGGGTTCAAACCTCTGTGCCAATCTATAGGTATTTCTTGAGCACCTGCCACATGTGCTATCACTCTATTATGGGGGTACAGAAAAACTATATGGCGCTACCCTCAAACATATAATCATTGGATCCATTTTCTCTCCAGATCTAGTATACATTTGTGTATTTGGAGGATAGAAGTCTCACTTACCTTGTATTTGTTACATGTATCAACAAATTGGTCATAAGATTTCTGCATTTTATTCAAGTGCAGACTGCAAAATGCCCAGAAATGGACCAGTGGGAAAATAAGTGAAAGGGATTAGCCATCATCTTGTGATGCCCCCTGACATTGTCTCATTGGTGTGTTCCTATGGCCAATTTATCCAGAATCTCCACTCAGAATATTTATCTTTTAGGAGCCAGTGTGTAAGGGGAACAAACAAACTGGAAGTTGCTTCTTCCATTCACCCTATGAAGCTGGCTTCACCAGAGATGAGTGGGGGAATTTAGAGCTTTCAGCAGGACTATTCCCTTCCTCCTGTCATCTCTTTTTAATGGGAGCTGGAAGGAAGTTAATCCTATGGTGCAGAGGATGATTCTAATTCTGAGTCAGAACCTGCCCCGGAAATGAACTGGACACTTCTGGCTCCAGCTAAAAACTTGGAGAGCACTAGGGCTTGCAGGAATTGATCAGTTCTCTTTGGGCCTTCATTTCTTGGAAGAATGAGTTGTAGATGTCCAGATTCCTCCAGATAAGCATGTTGCTCCCAGTAGAAGTCCCCACTGCCTTCAATCTTCACTTGGCCCTTCCCTTGACCAAAGGTTGTATATGTTTACATTTGACTTTCTATTGCTTTAACAACAGGATCCAAGCCTCACTTATTCCATGAAATTATCCTCCCTTGTTTCTCCTGTCCAGCTATTCATGGTGTTTTTATTAATCGTCTTATATTTACTGCTTACCTCTCCATTTCATCTTTAATCTTCTAAGAATCCTTGATGTCTGTCCCATACCTTCTAGCTCATTATTACATATGGCCCGTGCTATTTATTGATTGTCTTGTGTAGTAATCTTATCTAGCTCCTTGAAAGCACAAAGTATGTCTTCTGCTCCTCTCTAAGATCTCAGAGACCCCAGAGCTGAATTCATCATATACTAGCAACTCTTAAAATATTTGGGGGACTGATTCCAACCTCCAGTACCTAGAAAAGCAACAGTTCTGAGACTGGCAGGATTCCCTCAGACAGAGGAATACAACAGACACCCTTGACCCAGTCAGACTAATTATTTTGCTCAGCATTCAGCAGCAATTATTGAGCAATTTGTCTAAAACCAACAGCTTCCCCAGCCCATCTTACTAAACTGGATCACTGCACAGATCTGATTGCTGTCTTAATATTAGCTGATCGCTAACATATATGTGCCACTCGTTTTGCTCCCAAAACTCCATTTTTGCTGTCATGCAGACAGTTTCAACAAGAACAAGCAAGCAGTCGCTTCATAATCATCCAATTCTGTACACTAAGGGACACATCAACCAGCTGAGAGAGTGAACAAACAAGCATTCAAGATATCCAACATTAAAACCACATAGACTAAGTAATAAGGCTGTGGCTTTTAATGATACCACAGCTGTGATTTGGAGCTGTTGGCACCCACAAGAAGTGTATGTTCATCAAATGTTTTCAGTTCAGGTAAGTTGAAAGAAGAAGTTTTCAAGTTGTCCTTTGCAATTTATATTTAGCTTTTCCCATGCAGTCAATCTCAAATATTTTCCTGCCTAGAGATGCATAAATGAACACACCAGGTTTATATCTTTGAAGTGAGCACATACCACTCACAAAATGGAAACTATTCCTTTGAAATATGGTTTCAGAGGAACATTGCTTTTCTGGAATAGAGTAGATCCTCATATTCTATGTGTTCAGGCATTTGTGGTTATATAGAACTATGGTTTTCTCCCTCAAAAAGCTACATTCTCTTGAAGAGCTGGCACATGAACATGTAGAATCATTAGCAATGACCGAAAAGGGCAATGTGCCAGAAATGCTGTGTTACTGAGAGCTAAGAGGAGGCAGAGTTCAGCCGGGTGTGGCTTCTCCTTGCTGACTTGCTTAAGAGAAGACTTACCATTTATTGAGCTCCTGTGTAATAAACTTAGTCTCATGTAATTTTAACCATAAATTTTAAATGTTATTTTAATGTTAAAAACAACCCTATGAGGTATTATTATTCATCTCCATTTTACAGATGAGGAAACTGAGGCTCAAATTGGGAAATAACAAAGCTGGGATTGGAGCACAAGCCTGACTGGCTCAAAGCATGTTTGATCTACCATCCTATGGTGTCAGCTGTACAGGGAAGGACTGACAGATCTGTCAGAGGTCAGGTTTTAATCCCAGAGAATTTAGATAAAGTGGAAAGAGTGAACCAGTATCCCTGTAATTCTGCAGATAGGAGATATCAGGAATTCAGGTAAGAAAACCACAGAAGGATTGGAGTCCCCAAAAAATGTGGTACCGGCACCCACCAGGCTGTCTGTCCCACTGTCACCACTGGCATGAGGTCCATGCAGTTCAACAAGGGGCCCTCATATGGACTTTCAGCTGAGGTCAAGAACCGGTTCCTGTTCAGATATGACCCTCAGAGGGAGGCAGGACTCTGCAGCTGGATAGAGGGATTCATAGACCTGTCTATTGGTCCTGACTTCTATAAGAGTCTGAAGGACAGAATTACCTTCTACACAGTCATTAATAACCTGCAACTGGGCTCGGTTCCCCAAATCAATTGCTCCATGCAAAAGTGGTACCAGCTAGAAAACCTCTCTACCTTCATCAAGGCCATGGTCAGTTATGGCATGAATCTATGAATTTGTCCGATGCCAATAGCCTCTTTGAGAGTGGAAACATCACACAGGTTCAGGTGTCTCCTGTGGCTCTAGCAGGGAGGGCAAAGACAAAGTGGCTGCAAAGTCGTGTGCACATCAGCATCAAGTACTCGGAAAAGCAGGAGCAGAACTTCAATGACACTGCCATGAAGGCAGGCAAGTTCATCATCAGGCTCCAGATGGGCACCAAAAAGTGTGCCAACCAGTCAGGCATGATGGCATATGGAACAAGAAGACATCTGTACTACCCCAATAACCATATCCTGCCACCCATGAACCACTCAACAATCAGCCTCCAGAGGGCACCAACAAGTGTGCCATCCAGGTGGGATGGCTCCCAGGACCCAGCAGCACATCTATGACACCAAACTTGGGACTGACAAGTGTGACAAGTCCTCCAGGTCTCTGCAGATGGGCTGCAGGCAGGGAGCCTACGAGAGTGGCCAGGTCTTTGGCTTGGGCTAGCAGATATAGGACCTCAAGTACTAGCCACAAGGTCCAGTGCCCAAAAAGGGCTACTGGGTCACCCAAGCCCAGGAAATGCCCTGGAGTACCTCATTCCCCTACCACCAAGAGAAGGCAGGCTACTGAGTCCCCACCTCCTGGGTTGTCTCCCCATATCATTGCCCCATCTGGGATTTCAGGTTTTCCTGTGTTTTCATCTTGTTTTCCTATGTGTTCAAGTGCTTCAAGCTGAGGGTCTGTGAAGGCCAGATCCATATGCATGTGGGGTGGGGGTCAATGTCAGGGCACATACATGTGGCAAATTTCCCAGTAGGCTTTGGGCCAAGCTGTGAGGGGGAAGAAGAAACCTATGCAGAGAGGGAAACTGGCCCTAAATGGCATCTAGTTGCTTCTGCCCCTTTTCTCTTTTCTCTGCTGTTCAGTTTGTGGTTCCTGTACCAACAAAAGTTTCAGGCAGTTTTAGCAAAACAAAAGTAATTTTTTCATGGTGGGTAGGGTGTGGATGGTGGAGGGGGTTGCTGGAAATGAAGTCCCTTGGAAGAGGACCAGGACACAGTCCCTAGATGTTTTAGGTATCATGAAGGACTGGATTTCCTCAGGACACTCCTCATTTTTCTCACTGAGCCCCAGACAGGAAAATGGAGTTCTGAGTGCTTAAGGTAAATCAGACCTCCCCCTTCCACAAAAGTCCCCTCTTCCCTGCCAAGTACTGCAGAGGGACCTCCCCCAGGAGGCCCTCTCTGGGACCAGCCCCACCCAGGAGCCCTGGGACCAAGAGATAATATGAAATACCAACTATGGACAAAAGGCAATTAAAAACTTCTTTTTAGAAAAAAAAAACGTGGATACCAAGGGGGAAAAATCCAAGCAAAGGTTTTGGTGTCAAACAGAACCAAGTTCCCAGGGAATAACAAAGATCCCTAATATTGAGTCAGCCTGTTGTCTTGCCTTGTCTGCTACTCAACTAAGAGATAAGCTCTAGCAAGCTTAGCTGGGACATTTCAAAGTGATGATTAGGATTCCAGAAAGAAATAGATACAGTTGAAAGTATTAACAGAAGAGTTCAGAGAAAGGTATATATAAAGGATGTGGGCAGGATTAAGGGAAATAACAATGGATGGTGAAGCAACTAACACAAAAGTGTTATCAAAGGGAAAAGAAAGAATGGTAATACTGGAACCATGTAAGACCTGGAGCCATGGAATAACGGTTTCCCAACAGGAACTAAGACTATAGAGAAATGTGGTCATCACCAGAGATACATCTAAGGAGGGACAGCGTGAGGGAAATAAATAGCCCGTGCTCTTTATCCTACTGCTCTTCGGTCTCCTGCCTGTATCTACCAGTGGCCAAATATAACTAGGAGACAAAGGAAATGGGAACTTAGATGGTGCTGTACATAAAGGTCAGCATCCTGAGGCACGGATCTGGTGAAGGTAGAGTATAGAGCTTCAGGGCAAACAAGAATAGCCACCTCATTTCATAATAAAATGATCACTATAATAACTTGTTTCAATTTCCCCAGATCAAGTAAAAATCATCACCTGAATCTGGAAAGGTACAGATTTCAGCAAGTTTATTGAAAATATAAGTTTTATTTTACTACTCTTCTGGACTTAGTGTTCTATGAATCTAGCAGTGTAGCCCAATACTTTTGTATTAACAGACTTAATAACAATGAAAATGAAACAGTTCTGTAGAACATTTTCTCAATAAAAAATTGATAAAACTTTGTTTCCTCTAATAATTTGAAAAGTTGACTTTTGAATATGACATATTTTCTGAAATTATTAAAAAGATATATGTACTTGAATTTGAAAAGTATGTGCAAGAGGATGGGAGTCTACCTTTTATTGACTCATCTAGATTTCTGGTCTTTCGTGTCATCTCTTTGCTACTTACCCAACACTCAACCTGCTTTTGTCATATTAAAAAAGAGATATTCCTACAAAAATTTATGCTTCGTGCACCAAGAAAGCTCAACTCTGGAAAATGATTGAATTCATACCAACTGTATGTAAATGATTACTAATATCCCAATAAAACAACTCCCTCAGTAGTGAGTATATGGAGAAGAGGAGAAAATATGTTTCCCTAACTGAAGCAATAACATGACATGTAATAATAACAAAATAGGATTAAGACTGTAGGACCTGCTTATTTCTGACCATCCTGTTTTCAGGAGATGTGGTGCTGAGGAAACTGTTTCTGCTCTGTTGACCAAAATTCAGTATCAGACTTCTAGCCAAGATGGAAGTATAGGTAGGTACGCTTTGTTTCTTCGCATACAACCAAAAGGAGGATAACAACCAAATTAAAAACAAAAACCAGAACTACCAGAAAATCAAACTGATGGAAGTCCAACAACCGGAGTTAAAGAAGAAACATTCATCCGAGCTGATATGAGGGGCAGAGCTGGGCAGCTGGGGCAGAGAGGATGTGTGGCAAGGTGGCAGACCGAGTGCGTGAGGCAGCAGCTGGCAGACCCAGATGTCCCACTTTCACATGCAGATAAGCTGGAAGGAACAGCTGGAGAGTAAGACAGACCACACAACCCAGGGTTCCAGTACTGGAAAAGAAAGCTTCAAAACCTCTGGCTATAAAAATCTGTGGGGGGTGCAACAGAAGGAGAAATCCCTAGCCTCACAGGAGAGTTCATTGGAGAGACCCATGGGTTCCTACAACATACACAAACCCACCCACCCAGGAACCAGCATCAAAAAGGCCCAATTTTCTTGTGAGTAGTGAGGGAAATGACAAAGTGGAGCAAGAGTCGAGCAAGTGGCATCGACCCCTCCCCCACAACACAGCAATGTGGGTTGCCCCACCCTGGCGAATATCTAACACTCTGCCCCTTACAGTGTAACAGGCATGCCAAGATAAAGAAATATGGCACAAATGAAAGTACAGACCAAAACTTCAGAAAAAGAACTAAGTGATGAAGAGATAGCCAACCTATCAGGTTCAGAGTTCAAAACACTGGTAATCAGGATACTCACAGAAGTGGTTGAGTATGGTCACAAAATAGAGGAAAAAGTGAAGGCTATCCAAAGTGAAATAAAGAGAAATATACACGGAATCAACAGTGAAGGGAAGGAAACCAGGACTCAAATCAATGATTTGGAATAGAAGGAAGAAATAAACATTCAACCAGAACAGAATGAAGAAACAATAATTAAAAAAAAAATGAGGAGAGGCTGAGGAACCTCTGGGACAACTTTAAATGTCCCAACATCTGAATCATAGAGTTGCCAGAAGGAGAAGAGGAAGAGCAAGAAACTGAAAACTTATTTGAACAAAAAATGAAGGAAAACTTACCCAATCTGGTAAAGGAATTAGACTTCCAGGAAGTCCAGGAAGCTCGGAGAGTCCCAGAAAATTGGGCTTGTGGAGGCACACACCAAGGCACATCATCATTACATTACCCAATATTAAAGATAAGGAGAGAATCTTAAAAGCAGCAAGAGAAAAGGAGACAGTTACCTACAAAGGAGTTCCCATAACACTGCCAGCTGATTTCTCAAAAGAAACCTTACAGGCAAGAAAGGGCTGGAAAGAAGTATTCAAAGTCATAAAAGGCAAGGACCTACATCCAAGATTACTGTATCCAGCAAAGCTATCATTTAGAATGGAAGGGTAGATAAAGTGCTTCCCAGATAAGGTCAAGTTAAAGGAATTCATTATCACCAAGCCCTTATTATATGAAATGTTAAAGGGAATTATCTAAGAAAAAGAAGATCAAGACTATGAACAGTAAAATGGCAACAAATTCAACAACTATCAACAACTGAACCCAAAAAAGAAAAACAAAAAGAAACTAAGCATCCCTGGCTGGTGTGGCTCAGTGGATAGAGCACTGGTCTACAAACCAAAGCATCACTGGTTCAGTTCTTAGTCAGGGCACATGCCTGGGTTGCAGGCCAGGTCCCCAGTGGGGGGTGCATGAGAGCCAACCACGCATTGATGTTTCTCACCCTCTCTTTCCCTGCCTCTTCCCCTCTGTCTATAAATAAATAAATAAGAAACTAAACAAACAACTAGAACAGGGACAGAATCACAGAAATGTAGATCACATGAAGGGTTATCAGTAGGGAGGTACAGGAAATAAGAAGCATAAATGATAGGTACAAAATCGACAGGGGGAGGTTAAGAATAGTATAGGAAATGGAGAAGCCAAAGAACTTATATGTATGACCCATGGACATGAACTAAGATGGGGGGAATGCTGGTGGAAGGGGCAGTTGCAGGGTGGAGGGGTATAGAGGGGAGAAACAATAGGACAACTGTAATAACATAATAAAATATGCTTTAAAATATTCAGTATCATTTCTCATTCAAAGCTTTCAATACAGAAAACCATGCCAGGCTTCCCGGGTTCCAGTCTGTCCTGAGGAATCCTAAAGCCTGGCATGATTCCCTGTTAGTGGTTCAGCTGCCAGACAACTGAGCCCCTGAGTAAATTTCTGTACCCAGGGAAGGTGAAGTTGCAACGCCCCCCATCTCTTCATGCTTGATCCCTTTGGTTGCAATTTGGATCATATTAAAGCATTGATCCTTTTGGGAGTGGTAACACTGAATTGTCATCAGCAACGTATACCTGAGTATAAAGGAAATCTATGAGAGCATGGGTGATAGGGCTAAGAGAATGAACAAAGAGCCAGAGTTTGGCAGCATGTCTGGCTTCTCTCACTGTAGAGCTTATCAGACAGTAGCTGAGAGTAATGTACCTGACTTGATCCCTTCTTTTCTCTTTGAACAGGGCCACCCTGGACAGTCAGGTCCCAGAGGCCCACGTGGCCTGGATGGCTGTAATGGAACTCAAGGAGCTGTTGGATTTCCAGGCCATGATGGCCGTCCTGGGCTTCTCGGACCACCTGTATGCTGCCTGGTCTTTGTACATTATTTCAAATGGTTTGCTCCCCTCCAAGTGTGTCCTTTTTATGTTCTCTGGATATCTCATTAAGCGTCTAATTCAGGAGTCTATACTGGCAGAACCAAAACATTAAAAGTCTAAAGAATAATACCAGTTGCAGAATGGTGTACACATGTAACTGTACTTTGGGTTATTTTTTAATGATATTTTAGAGTTGGCAAGATTGTTAAAAGACTAGTAAATTTCAGAGCAAAGTGCACTCTTGGGCTATTTGATATGTTTCCACTTCAGACAATATTGGAAAATGCAGTATTTGGAAGGCTTACACAGGATAATGGAAGCACTAACAATGGCTCAAAGGGCTTGACTAGCTGTGTATATACCAGAGTTTCTTAACCGGGGGTGACCTTTTCCCCTCAGAGGACATTTGACAGTTACTATTGACATTTTTGGTTATCACAAACTGGAGGTGTGCTACTGGCACAGGACTACCCCTTCTCCAACATCATGGAATAATCTGTCCTGACCTGTCAACAGTGAGAAATATTTGAAAAATCTTACCCTACACTGATACAGTTTTACCCCTTCCTCCCTCTCCCTGCGCATCATAACCCTTGCTTCTGGAATTGATAAAGCATTTTTTTTGATCCTGGTGTCACCACTTTTATTTAATTCCATTTATCCTGTTTGGATCCAAATGTTTGCATCTAAGGGATTTCTAATAGATACCATGCCCTTCTAAGACTGCTTTTGTAAGTGGCTGGAAAGAGAAAAATTATGCACTTAAAAGCTATTCTCAACTTCACTTAAAAGAATCTAAGCTAATAAGGGTACCGATGTGATATATTAAGCTATAAATCACACTATTATACAGGTCCAAGGCTGTGTTAATTGATTGGCATTTTACTGAAAGATCATCACCATCATCTTCAGTAATCAAGTTGCATGTGGGTATATATGTCAGAAAGTGAGACATATATATGAAGCACAAGCCCCAAATTGTCATAAAGGACCTTGACATCTAAGAACCAAACCAATATACATCAGGGAGGGGGGAAATTTATAATATTGAGTAACAAAGGTCTTCAAACACCATGATGACAACAGGATAGGAGAGAAAATCACATATGAGTTAGGAAAGTGAATATCCAGGAAATAAAGGAAATGCTATCCCCAACAAGAAGAAAATAAATATTGAGGTGATGAGTATCTGAAAGTCAAAGGACAAGGGTAAAACCTAATCCTGTCCCTGAACCTCCCCTTAAGCCTAAATAGGAATTTGGACATGTATTTTACTAACGAGAACCTTAATAACCTGCTGAATCCCAAGTGAATATTTGACACTTCTTTGATTAAAGCAGTGGCCACAAGAATAAGGAGAAATAGGAAGTATTAAGAGAGAAACTGGTTTGTGCTTTTGGAGTCACATTGTTCTTTTAATATATCTATAGCTTTTGAGCTAAAAAAATTCATTCTTCAATCAGCGCTTCAGTCCCCAAAGTTTAGCTTTTTCCCTGGTACTAATCCAGGCTTCCCCTTAAGTACAGGGACATTGATTTTCCCCCAAGAGGACAACTTCTAGCAGACATTAGCTCTCATCTGCCATTGACACAGTGAAACTCTGCTTGATAGATAGATTGGGCATGCTTTGTACCGTTTTCTCTGTTAGTGAAACATTGGACTCTTAGGTGTTGAAGATGTGTACTATCAGCTCAAAATGGAGACAGTTTTGTAGATATCTCTTAGACCAGAGGTTGACAAACTGGCTCATGTGACCCTTGACCTGTGACTTGTTTTTACTTTTTTAAAGATTGTAAAGAAAAAGAGATAAAGATTATGGGAGAGAGCCCAGATACGGTTTACAAAGCCTAAATTATTTACAATCTGGTTCTTTACGGAAAAAGGTCACTGCTCTGAATAGATTCAAAATCTCCTTTCTAATCTCTTTACAGACTTCTGACTTGGGAGACATACAACTTTGGGATACAGCACCTGTCTGGGGAAATGCACTTTGGCCCTTAACACAACCAATTCTGCCACAGAACAAGCCACATAATTTAAGCCTTTTGCTGTTCTATTCTCTATCTGGTCAGATCATAGTATTAACAAAACTCTGTTTGTGTACATTTATTCACAAGTTTTTTTTTTTTCCCTTATTTTACTCAGGGCCTTCCTGGTCAGAAAGGACATAAAGGTGAACCTGTCTTTACCCAAGGTAGTTTAAAAGGAAGGAAGGTAAGAAACTCTAAGGCAGACAGCTAAGATCCCCTGGATTGGGCCCTACCTCCAAAAAAAACCCACTTCCAGAACAGACATCTGCATCTTTATTTAAGGAGCAGACCAAACTGGATTTTAAAAGGATCCTGAGCTTTTTGTGGTGGAAATATTGACAGAAATGTTTGTAACCGTACTGTCAAAGATGGTTACAAAAGCTTTATAGAATCTAGACCAAAACTAGGAGACAGATCAGCAAACAATTTACATGGTTATCATTTTCTTTGACAAGCTGAGACATCTCCTGGCGGCAGATACTTTTTTTTCCCTCTAGAATCCTTGATATCTGCATACCTTGTTTTGAAGCCATGAATGTCTCAGCCTATCTCAGCATGGCCACTGCCCCATGATCCTGGCCCTACCCTTTTCTGTCCCTGCAAAGTAGCCCATCACCCTTAGCTGGACCCCTGGCTGTCTGCAAAAATTGCCCATTAACTCTGCCGCTGGTCAGAAACTTTCATCTCTTCATAGAATTGAGAAAAACCTTCTCTGTTCTTGTGACTGTACTCTTGGTTTATGCTCCTGGTATCCTGTGGGCCCTCAATACTCTGTTGCCAAGTTATTGACATTATTTCCCTTGCAGAGTGGGAAGTGAACCCATCATTTCTCTGCTAGCGAATTGGAATCTATGTTCCCAAAATGAGGGGAAGATGTACCCAAGCTCAGTCAGCTCAGGATGGCACCTTTCTGTTTTTCATCCATGCACAGAGCCTGGAACATTGGAAGTTGCCTTGGAAGGGAGTGATGGGGGTGGGTGGGTAAGAACTGAAGAAGATACGGAGTTTGAACTCTTGTCTATAGGTGCCATAGCAGAAGATAGAATGTTAATTTTGGAAAAGACCTCATGATTGTTAGATTCATATTGCTTGTTTTACAGATAGAAAAACTGAGATATACTGAGGATATGTGACTGGCTCAGAGTCACACAGCCAGTTTAATGAAGAGCTAAAAACCCAAGTAGTACTCTTTTCATGCTGCAGAGAGCTGATTTTTTACCATAAGCCAAGTGCAGTAAGAATAGCAGGTGTCCAAATACAGCCATTGTCATAGAAAACGTTGATTACATGGTTTGGCCAAAAATCAGAGATCTTAGACTCAGTGGAACACAGCAATTTCCACAAGATAGTTATATTACAGATTCATACAGTGACCTAAGATGCTACGAAGTAATTAAAATGTAATCAGAGACTGTATGCTCTGTTGATTCTCCCTTGAAATGTCTGGTTTGTGTTGTTTACATATGGGCATAAATTCTCTGGGGATGAGGGCACATAGGAAGGTAGCCTCCTTTTCTCCAAAATAAGAAGGAAAAAACACCAGCCCACAGAAGCAATTAAGTTCCTAGCAAAGGTGAAAATTAATTAATGAATCCAAGTAAAATATGAAATTTTGTTCAATCAAGGCTATAATATTGCCTTTTAGAGTCCATATTTTTCTTAGGAAAAAAGTAAATGATTAAATATATCCAATTCATACATTATTTAAAACACAAGGCCTTGACAGAAGAGGTCTAAAGCTTTAGCAATGCACTTTATGCCCGAGCATCTTAGGTTAGTTTTCTATAAAATACATTGGCTTGATTTATTAATCTCTTCAGTACCCTGCCTTTGTCTGCTTCTCAGGGGGATCCTGGACTGCCTGGACTAGATGGAATCACTGTAAGTTGTTATTTAACTGTTGAGCTCTCAATGTTTAGTTAACAGTTACTAATTGTCTGTTTTCATTCTTCCCTGTGGTGTCTGAAGGTCTTTGTAGACCTTCTCAAAGAAAATTCAGAGAGTTGAGGTAAGGTGGTCACACTTGACATTTTCAAGATGAGAAAACAGTGAGAGGATGGACTATCTACTTCAAAGCTACACAACAGGCAAGCTTTTAGGTGTTTAGGCCAGGAAAGTACACACTCCCAAGAATTTTACATTTTACTCAGCAAGCATTTACTAAGTGTTTTCTGTGTGTTCAGAGTGGTGTGGTTAAAACAAAAGTAGCACACTCTTCTTTAAAAACTATTCTGTATAAAAAATCCTTTTAGGGACTCTAAATAATGGTGAGTCCATGAAAAGCCTTGAGTCGTATTAATAAGAGCCTTCTGTTTTCCTTGAGTTTCCATACTGTCGTCACTTTCTTTGAAGCAGCTTAAGAAAAGTCCCTCCTTTCTTCTTTCTTACCTCTGTCAGGGTTCTTTTCTTCCTGCTTTATTCCAGAACAGATACTAAGCACCTAATTCTCAGCAAAATTCTATAAGTGATCCCTGAGACAATGAAGACAGTCTCTGCCCACCCCTGCCCCAAGGCAGAATGTGAAACACTAATAGCAGTGTGGCATAAGAATTGCACAACAGCTTCAAGGAAGAGATGCTGTCCACCTAAGGATACACCATGAAAGGCTTTATATCTAAAATAAAGAAGGTAGCCTCTGAGAAGTGCGGATGATGTTTAGGCTGGCTGGCAATGGCAGCAAGCTTTCTAAACAGAGTAGTGTGAGAAAAGGTAGGGGATAAACAGGACGTATGCAAGTGCACATGCAAACACAGATGAATGAGTAGGGACCAAGGGCATCCCATCCCCTAGAGCTAAACAACATTGGCTTAGATGGTGGGCTAGTTAAATTTGTAGAATAACTATATTTGCTGCATAGTTTCTCTTAGAGATCATTTCCCTACCTGCAAAGGTACAATTTTATCTACATACACAGGCATGATAAATAAACCATGTAGATTGGGGAGAGGAGTTTGGTGGCTGAATAAGAGATTTATGATCAGTAAGGAGATCACAGGTTATTAGTTATTGTCAAAGCAATGTATTATTATCTTATGTTTCTGGGAAATCTTTGAACGCCTACTTTCTCTTCCACCTATCAGTTTTGACTTCACTTGGCCTCTCTATCCCTTACCTAAGCACATATCACCTTATTACTGCACCCAATTTTAATTGGGTCATACATTTCGTCATACCATCTTTCTCTTCAGATTTCATTGTCTTGTTTTTAATTTTCCCATTATTATCATTTGGTTCAAAATATCTTCTATTTTCCCTTCTGATTTTTCTTTTCAGATATGTGTTGTTTAATTTCCAAATATTTGGCAACTTTACAGATATTTTCCTATTGTTGATCTCTAGTTTGATTTCATTGCAGTTAGGGTACACACTGTGTATGACTTCAGTCTGTAAATTTGCTGAGGTTTGTTTTATGGCCCAGCACGTGGAACTGTTTTGCTGAATGTACCATATGCACTTAAGAGAATATGTATTTAGCTGGTTTAGCATATAGCGATCTAAAAAACAAAGCATTAGTTCAAGGTAATTGATAATGTTTTTGGACCTTTTCTGTGCTTCTGATTTTCTTTTGTCTAATTATTCTATTAATTGTTGAGGAAGGGATGTTAAAATCTTCAACTATAATTGTGTATTTGTCTCTTTCTCCCTGTGGTTCTGTCAGTTTTTGCTTTATGTATTTTGAAGCTCTGCTATTAGGTGAATGCACATCTAAGATTATTATATCTTCTTGATGAATTGACCTATGTGACATTATGAAATGTCTCCTCTTCATTCTCTGGTAATATTATTTGTCTTGAGCTCTACTTTATTTGATACTAATATAACTGTTTTGCTTCTTTTTAGTTTTTGTTTTTTATATCACTTTAATATGAAAATTTTCAAACATAGAGCAAAATGGTATGAATTTCACAGTGAACACCCTAACCATTAATATATAGTGCACTTGTTTTGTCCCATTTCTGTCCATCTATCCACCTCTATCCATCTATCAATCCATCATATATTTATGCATTTTAAAGCAATTGCAGAAAACAATACTCTTACCTTAAATACTACAGCATGTTTATCATTAACTAGCCTTCAAAATTTGTTTACAGTTTTTCTTTCTATGTAAAATTTACATACAATGAAATATACAAACTTTAAGCGTACATATGATGAGTTTTGACAAATGAATACTATTGTGTAACCCAAACGCCTCTTAAGGTATAGAACATTCCCATCACCTTCAAAAGTCCCCTCCTGCCCCTTTCTAGTCAATCTCTGCCACCGTCTCACTCCAAAGGCAACCACTATTCTAATTTTCCACCCTACATCACTTTTTAATATTCTAGAACATCATATAAAGATAATAATATAATATGTAGCCTTTGGGGTCTGACTTCTTTCACTCAGTACAATGTTTTTGAGATTCACCCACATCGTTTCATATATGGGTAGTTTGTTAAATTTCACTATTGAGTATATATCCTACTGTATGTATGTATCACAGTTCATTTATCAATTCTTGTATCATTGCACATCTGGGACATTTCAATTTTTTTAGTATTATGAATAAAGTTGATATGAACATTATTGTGCAATTTCTGTGGGCACATATTTTCATTTTCCTTGAGAATATCTTGCTTTTTTGACCTTGGTAAAAACTTGCTTTTCTAGGGCCCACAAGGAGCACCTGGTTCTCCAGGAGCTGTGGGACCTATAGGATCACCAGGATTCCAAGTAAGTAACATAAATTTACCACAAGATCATAGAATTCACATGAATGCTTTCCCCAGTAGGCCATGGATTTAATGTACACATATGAAAATGTAGGCTGTCCTAGTGGAGTAAGGCAACTTTCACTGTTGGAGGATTAAAATGAAGCATGGTATTGTAATGGGCTATGTGTTGTCTCTATTTATTAGAGTCATTTTGACTATCTGCTGTGTGTTTCCAAAGTCTCCTAGTCTGGCTCAACCTAAAGAGTAGCCTGAGATGGGAAATAACAGGCACATCTATTGTTACCATTCACTCCCCTCGACCATGACAGACATTCCTAATTAATCATACTACCACCACTGTTACCCACCCTGAGCACAAAAGAACCTGCAAAATCCTTTCAACACTGCACCTTGGACAGCTCTACATGCCCATCTCTTTTTGATACCAGTGCTGTTTGCCATCACTAGTATAAGAAAAGCATAGAGAGCCGCTTGTGTGGTTCTGGGAAACCCTTGCCTCAGATTGTTCTCTCTCCAGTGAAGGAAATCTCACTACTCATTACTTTGGTTTAGTGTCACCAAAGGTCAGCATTGGCCTATTGGAAGGACACATGAAACCTTCACTACTTTAACATGAATGTGGTTATCAGGTCAATTTGGGAGGTTTCAAGGAAGATAAAAAAAGAACCTTGGGAGAGGAAGGTAGAATTTTCTGCACTAATGCCAGGCTATACCAAGATGGTGGAGGACTTATACCCAGTGACTTTCAACATGCCCACATTCTTTTTGGCTGAAACTAAAAAGAGCTTACTCTTTCCTTCACTTTCAATGTAGGGTCCTCCAGGCCCCCCTGGTCTCCCTGGTCTTGATGTAAGTATTCTTTGTCTTGGGGCATTTGGCCTCCTACCAGTTAAGTACTCTTGTTTCTCCAGAGATATTCTGGTTTGATTAAATGCACTTTCTGGTATATAAAAAAAAAAAAAAGACTGCATTCCAGTTGAAATTTCTGGAGCTTGTTTAGTAACTGAATTTGTTTTTCCTCCATGTACCTCATGCCCCAGGGGAATATGGGGCTAGGTTTCCAAGGAGACAAAGGAGACAAGGTAAATATATTTTTGCAAAATGCAACCTGCATTCCATACGGTCCAAGAAATGTGTCTGGGTACACCAGTATGATTGCTTATGTAAGGGGACTTGACTCTTGGCCTTTGGAAATGAGCATTTTCCACACTGCATGGATACTCTGGTGGGGTCTCTTCAGGGCTGCATGTGCACATGCCTCACATAGGCTATTGTGTTGTTTCTTGTTTAAAATACTGTAGTCTTCCTGCTTCCTACCTGTGACGTGTGTATGTCTTACAAATATACTCTTCTCAAATATATTTTCTGTTCCTTCCACCTGGGTATTTGTATACTGTGTCACCTCCTCTTTCTTTTTCTGCATTCCCTTTTATCTCTATCCTTCCTCTTCGTTCTTCTTTTCTTCTTCCCTCCTCCTCCTCCTCCTCATACTCCCCCTCCTCCTCTCTTTCTATCTCCTCTCTCTCACCTCTTTAAAAATGACTTCTCCATTCTCTTTTATCTCCCCTTCTTCATTCTCCTGTTTACATTTATACAAACTGTATAGTAATTTGGGAGCCTCAAGAGAGACTCCCAAATTTTGTCCTTATCCCCTGTCATAGCTGCCTCATATAGATTGCACTGCCTTCAGGAAGTGAATCCAGCCTCCAATGTTTTAATGTGGCCTTCACTGCTTCTGCTTGTGTTCTTGGCAAGTATTAGACCAATTAGAATCTGATCACAATTGTCAAGAAGTGGCCATTTACCTTGCTCAAAACCTTTTTTTGCTTTTTTCTAAACACCTTTCATACATGACCATGGCAACCATGAACCTGCAGTTTCCTTCTCACCCCTTGGCACTAGTAGTTTTGTTTCCTCATGGACTCAAGGGTGCGGGTGAAGAGGCCAAAGCAATAGACAGTTTATTTGTGAGTTGCGTCCAGAGGACAAACCCACCCTCTGTAGAAATGGTCTGTGTGGTTTCTGCTTTGCTTAATGTTCTCTTTGATCTTACAGGGAGATGTTGGCCTCCCCGGCCCTGCAGGACCCCCACCATCAACCAGAGAGCTGGAATTTATGGGATTTCCCAAAGGGAAGAAAGGATCTAAGGTAGTGAACATTTAAGAACAGGAATAGTTAATAAGCTTTTTCCTATTAATATCAAAGTTCAGTCAAGTAACCAGACTACGCTGGAAGGATATAGGGTTCTGGACAATGGATTTTTCTTTGGAAGTGAGGGTAAAGCCTTCTTTGTTTTGTCTCTCATGAAAAGCTTTCTAAAAAGTAGAGGTTTTCTTTTTTAGGTACGTGCATATGAGTGTGCCTAAGTTTTGAGTATTCACTTAAGTGATAATTTTTTGTGCGTTTCACTTTTGCAGATCCAAGTATCAAGATGCTAAATAACTTAAAGCAAATATTAAATAGTTAGGTATTTTGCTCCTAACTCCCAACTTTTTCAATGCTTATGTTGTTCCCAAAACACCATGACAGAACACATAGGACATAAATGGTTGCTTTTTGAGTTATCATTTTTAAAAAGTTGTTTGCCCTTAAAACTTGACCCTGCAAAAAGAATATACTGTCACCAAGTGGCAGAAGATGCCCTAATTTACCTGATCTGAGCTACCAAACCTGAAGCTGTAGACCTGTCTAACCAAGATATTGTATAATCTTGGTTATACAATTTTTGGTAAAAATTGTATTTTGATGTGAGTGAGTATGCATATGGGTTTATTTGAATGGCTGTATGCTATTAAGCTGTGCAGATATCTTTCAGTAATCTATGTTCCCTTCTTTCCTGGGGCTTACTTAAGTTTTATGATCCTGTGTTTGTGGTCAAGGCATACAGGCAGGGGAAGATGTTTATTCCCATTTCTTTAATTTTTAGTTGTGCAACCAATAGCTCCAGGTAACCTCCAGGTTTACAGGAAATATCCATTGATTGGAAACAGTTTGTGAACATATAAAAGATTGCCGTCATCCCTGATCATGCCCAAACTTAGAGAGCCCTTTCAGGGCACATATGGGTAAATTAGCATATAAGGGAAAGGCAGATTAAAGTGTTATATGTCCCTATCCAAACTGTAATTGTTATTCTCTTCCCAAAACCATCAATTTTTTGCAGGCTATAATTTGCTACAGGACATCACACTGCACAGCTTCTTCCACCAGAAAGAAAAGAGATGATCAACGTTTCCATTCCCTGACCTGCGTGGACATCTGCGCTTTTATTTTAGACAGTTTTCTTTCTCTTCCATGGGCCTTGGTTCTTCTCACACCACAAAGGGCTTCCTAAATTATAATATCCTGGTACAGTTACTTGTTCAGGAGCCTGGGAAGTCTGTACCACCCTTCGGTGCCCCAATCCTTATATCTCAGTGGTTCCCCACTGCCCAGCCCAAGTTGCTCAAGAGAGCCATCTTCTTTATGTTCACTGCTTCCTACTGCTACTCACTAAGCTTTCTTTGCTTTTCCAGGGGGAACCAGGGCTTCCAGGTTTCCCAGGAACAAGTGGCCTTCCGGGTCTCCCAGTAAGTCTTTATATTTGGTCTACATGTATACAGTATTTGATTGGACAAAAGCTATAGCAATAGAAGGCTAACAGGAAGATTTCTTCCTGTGATTATTGTATAGAATTCTACCATCTTCATTATTAGAAAACATTTGAAATGGTTTTGTTTCTTGAAACCATGGAACATTATCATGGCTCTTCATGAGACTATATATCTTAGAGGTTAATATTTCAAGCTCTAGAGTTAAAACAGACCTAAGCTTAACTTCTGGTTTCACCAGTTTCTAGCTATGTGAGCTTGGACAAGTTTCTTAACTTAATGAAAAGGACTGCACATATGCCTGACACTTACCAATTGTTCAGTAAATGGGAGTTAATCTTAGTAATCGTATCTTTGCTTTCCTATCTGCCTTTGTATTTTAGGTTCTTTCACTCAAGAAACCTTCTGAGGGCCCCTATGTGCTAGGTAGGCATTCTGCTGGACTCTGAGGTTACAAGAATAATGAGTTCAATAGTAAAAGTTCCTGTCTTTGAGGAGAGTGCATTCTAATGGAGAAGTGAGGGAGGAGACAGACAATAAACATGGAAACAAATGAATCAAGAACAAGTTCATACAGTGGTAAAGGATATAGAAGATAAAAGAGTAAAGTGATGGAGTGTAGATAGGGGATGCCTTGGGCTACTTTGGACAATGGTAAAGGAGGACCTCTCTGAGGAAGTGCATATTATGAGGGAATAGGTCATGTAAAATCAGGAAGGTTGTTTTTGGCTGAGGGAAGCATAAGTATGAAGACCCTAAATTTGGAAAAAAGCTCAGAACTTTTGAGGGACAACAAGAAGTTGAGTCGTTGGGAGTAAAGTGAACATGGCCATGAACCAGGGAGAGAGGAGCTAGATAATGGAGACTTTTATAATTCAAATGTGGCTTTTATGTTCAATGTAGCAGGAAGCCATTAGAAGGCTCTGACTTATTTTTTAAGATTACTCTTGTGGGGTGGGCACACAGGGGATTGGAGAAAGGAGGAGCATGAGGCAGCAAACAGAGGGTACTGCAATAGACCATGGTCAGAGATGGTAGTGGCTTGAACTAGGGTCATAACAATGGAAATGAAGAAAAGTACATGGATTCACAATGTAAAAAGTTTATACTTTTTATTATGGAACATTTTAAACATATACAGAGTAGAGAGAATGGTATAATGATACAAGCATCAATAATTACCAACTCATAGCCAATCTGAAGCAAATAACAGACATATCATTTCACCATAAATACCTCAACATTTCTAAGAGATAAGGGATTTATAAAACCATAGTAACAATATCATGGTTGGTGATTATTAGTAATTACTTAATATTGGTTAAGAAGTCAGAATTCAGATTTATGATTGTTGTATGTGTGTGAGTATTTTATAATTGCTATATTGGAATTAAGATCCAAACGAGACCCACACGTTACATTTGGTTGATATGTCTCTTAAATTGCAAGATGTATTTTGAAGAAGGAGCTGATAAGATTTTCACAGATTGGGTATAAGAGTGGGGAGGGAAATGGGTGATTCAAAGATGAATAAGCCTGCTCCTACTTGCTGGCAAAGTGGGGATGCATGACTGTAGTGCTTCTCTATAGTTCTTTGAAATACTGTTTCTCTGCGTGGCCAGGACCAGAGCCAGTAGAGCCAATGGCACAGGTTGCTTCCATGATGCACCCTATTACTCTGTATCTAATGAATCGGAAAGGAAGAGAACCCTAATGTTGGAGAGAGGACACCAGGACTTCAGACCCAAGTCCAGTTCTGGGACTTTTTCAAGTCTCTGAACCTCTCTATATATCTGTAATACAACAATGGACATATCTGTTGTTTTGAGGCCCAACTCTCAATGTATGTGAAGTTTCTTTGCAAAGTATAAAGCTGTACTGTCCAAAATGATAACCACTGACCACATATGGTACTGAGCCCTTGAAATGTGGTTAGTCTGAAATTAAACGTGCTGTAAGTGCAAAATACACACTAGATTTTAAATACTGGGTATGAGAAAAAATCTAAAATATCTCATTAACAATTTTTACTTTGATGTTGAAGCAATAATATTTACCATATATTAGGTTAAATAAAATGTTACTAAAATTAATCTCACTTGTTTATTTTACTTTTTAAAGGTGGCTACTGGAAAATTTAAAATAACACAGTAGCTCACATTATATTTCTATTGGACAGAACAGACACCAAGTACTTTGCTAGTGCACTAGAGAAGATGATTTACAACTTTTTTGTGAGCAATTTCACATAGATTCTAGTCACCTTGCATGATGCCCATGAGTAAGCAAGGTGGGCTGGGCTTATCTCCTTGTACTGATGAAGAAACCATGGCCTGAATGAATGAAGAGGATTGTCCAGGGTCACAGAGCAAGTTATTGGCAGAACTGAGAAAGAAATACAACTTTCTTCAATTCTAGCCAACTCAGAGGTTTTTCCCCATACCATACTGCCCCCTACAGTCCAGTCTGTTTTCATCATTATGGTGGTGGGTTTTATGGTCTCTGGTGTTACTGGTTTCACTAGCTCATGTTCCCTTCCGCCTCCCATTCCCTTCCCGGGTCTACCTCAAAGCATTCCCCCTGCTGCAATTTCACCATGTTCCCTTTTGTCCTGTAAAAGAAAGACTGGCTGACAACAATGCAAGGTGATAGATTGCAATACCGTTTCAAACTCAGCATTTCCAGTGTTTTGCGATGTGGGCTAAAAAAATAAATAGAAACCCCAGTTGATTATAAACACATCCAACCTGGAAAATACCTCCCTTTGTATAAGACAGTGTATTTTCAGAGGGTGCGAATAAAAAACCAGAGTTCTCAAACCACTTTGGCATAGATTTGATGCCCAACCCTTGCCAAATCATGTAACTCCTTCACTCCTAACATCTCTACCTTGCTTAATAGGAACATTCATAACTACTTCATGTGCTTTGACAGAAAAGTTGTGAGATGTTCTGGTCTTTTCAGAGGAAATACACTTCTCAAATCCAAAGCTCTCAGCTGAGCTTTCAGTTATCCACACAAGGCAGTGCTGAGGATGTAGACCTCTAGGGAATCAAAAATGTTGCCTTTTAGCATTTGCTTCCTTTTCACAGGAGCCTAAATCTTCACAGGAACTGCTGACAAGTGGCCAACCTGACAGATTTAGTATTCACCTTCTTTCTCTTGCGCCTGCGGTGACCAAATATCTCTGATTTTTTTGGCTCAGCCCCAGCTTCATACATTTCACCCCATTATCCATAGGAGCACACTCACACTTAGAGCCCACAGGTATATCCATGGGGATTGTCACAATCATACACACATGTGTGAACAAACTAACACACAGTAAGGCAAAATGAAAGATATGAGGGGAGAGAGAAGAAATTGGCAAATCCTGAGATACATATTGAGTGGATCTGAGGCAGCTAGTAGGCAGGTGAAGTTCTACTTTGATTGTTCACCAGACTTTCCAGGCACTTCAGGTAGGTCCTTTGGAGATGGAGCCCCAACTTGCCAGGCTTAAGCTAAGCCCCAGGCCCTAGTGCCCCAAGGGGCAATAGCAGCAATGTGACATGGCCAGAGTTGAGAAGGAGGCTCCACTTTCCTGACCTTTCAAGTTTCAAATCTCAAATCACCCTTGGAGTCCCAAGCAGAACAGATTCCTGCAGTTTAGCTTCTAAAATATTACCAC
>PVJD01011476.1:0-46024 GCA_004026545.1 Mormoops blainvillei
TTATACTCCTCCCAGGCCCTGTGGAGGGGAGGGGGCAGGCCTGCAGAAACCCCCTCATGGCCCCCACAGCCTGCCCATCACACCCCTTAGACTCAAAGCTTCTCCCCTCTGGGTTGGTAAGGACTTTCGTTCCTTTGCTCCCCCTTCCTCATCTTCACAGGAAAGGATGACCCCTGCTGGTTTGGGACCATCTCAGCCAAGGAAGTCATCCCATCACTGGGAGAGCAGCCCTGTGCCTCATACTGTGAAGAAGCTCACTGTGAAGTGACTTCTGCGTTCAGATCCTGGGCTCCTCCTCCAGGGCAACCAACTGGGGCTGCTGGGGGTCTGTTTTTAGCAATACTGGAATAGTCCACGGCCAGAAATGGGTCAGGTGTGAGCTTCACCCAGGGTGGGGGGAGGGTGTTGACGTAGATGCAGTCCTCAGGGCTGAAGTGGTTCGGGTGGGGAAGTGAGGCATAGTGGATGTCCCTAGTATCCTTGCCAGAGCCCATCTGCTGATTGGAGCCCTGGGAATCAAAGGCAGATGGGTGTCCACTGTACAGATCACACCTGGGTGTGGTCAGTGGCCCCCTGGGTGCCGGAGTTGGGCCAAGGACAGGGACAAGGATAGGTGCGGGACAAGGCGTTGATCCTGCCAAGCCTCTGGGGATGGCAGAAGGCCGCAAGGGCGCCGTCACTGAAAACATATCTAAGCAGAAAGAAGGCTATATGCAGAGTGCAGTCCGAGGGCCAGCAGCACGGGGGGCTGAAGCATCTTAAAATGGCACAGTCCCTGGGAATGGAGCCCAGGAAGCTCTGTTGCAACAAGCTTTCCAGGGGACTTTTGTGTGCACTCAAGTTTGAGTAGCTTTGAGCTAAAAGAGCAATTGGTAGGGAGGTCGTTTATGGAGGGTTAGACCTGATGACTTTAGATCCTCCCAACTCTGTGATTCTGTGATTCTAAGAGACCCAGATCTTTCCAAGGGAGACAGCCTAGTCCCCAGCTCCTGAGGACAGAGCACCCTCGGAAGCCATGTTTTCTACTGTGCGATGCCTTCCCCACAGCTGAATAGACCGAGGGTGGCTGAGCCACAGGCTGGCATGATCCCCCGGATGAGTGAGCATTAAAATTGTCTCCCACGGAGGGAAAGGTCAAAGGCTTGGTGGGTGAGTTTCTCCCACTCTCAGGAGGGTTTGAATTGGGAAAAACGGGAGAAAGAACGCACATAGATGAGGCATTTAGGGGTGTGACAAGTCACAAGTGAGTCCAGGTTCAGAGTAAATAGAAACTATGAATAAAGAGAAGCCAGGAAGTTAAAAAAAAAAAAAAAGAACAAAAATGATGAAAACAAAGGTACCCAGGAAAGCTGAGATTTTCTCTGGCTTGAGGAGGGACCCTTCCTATGAACAGTCTCATCTTCATGGGCTGAAATGTCATGGATGTGGTGGGATGTGCCCTTGCCTGTAGGAAAAACAGTCAGGTTTAGAGGGCGAACCTCTCTCCAGTGTCCTCAAGGAAACTCGGGGTGGGGCTGAAGGTCCTGGTCAGATAGTAGGGGCCCTGATGGGGGAGAGGCTGGACTTGGTGGGGAAATGCCATCCTGCCCGGGGAGAGCCCGGGGCCCAGCACAGCTTAGTGTACAGACAGTAGGCATTAGTGCTGGGGCGCAAATAACTGACTGCCTGTGTTTAATTCGCATCAAGCCAGTAAACTTAATATATGTTAGGTCACTGAAAGCTCCAAATTTAAACGTCACGTTTAAGCATAATCTATTTGCTGAGGAAGTTATACTATATAATAGTGTCTTTTAAATTTTCTGGACCAGGAACCACAGTGAAAAACATCTTATTTTTTTTACCACACACACTCACATACACACACACACACACACACACTTCTAGAAGTAAAGCTCAATGAAAAATTATTCTTCCAATGTGCAAAGCTTTTCTATTTTGTTTTATAAAAATATTATTGTGATCCACTAAATAGACTTTACACAGTTTGAAAAATATGTATATAAAATTTCACAATCCATTACTACTTTAGCACTTTTACAGCCTGTGCTCACGTCTCCTATATCCTTCCCTTAACTACTCTTGGTCCGAGCTCCTCACCCTCAGCCCTTTGCTGTGAGGCGCAGTTCGTTCTCGGAGAATCCTGGTGTCATTTGACAAACAGCTCTGTACCTAACAAACGTATTGTAATAGGTCTTGTCTTAAGTCAAAGGAAAAACAAAAGGTAGACTCTCTTACCACATAGAGGCTCCTAGGGAAGGTGCCTGGGGTGTCAGGGGCCATGGGGGCAAGGTGGCAGCTCTAGGGACACCAACCACTCAGCTCCACTGACCAGCGCCACTTGGTTTCTGGTGTAATGCCTTGGACACAGAACTGGGGTTTGCAGAAGCCCAGGATTCACAGCGACAGAGAGTGCAGTGAGGGAGGACTGAAGCAAGGAGGAGCTATCCAGCCAGCAGCAGGGCTTGTGGTCTGGAAACCATCAGGCAGAGGTAAAGACATCAGGCCATGGGCTGTAGTGACGACAGAGTGTGCCCTTTCCCGAGACCCCTGTGGCTCTGGGACAGCTCCCCGGAACGGAGGAGGCAGGCTGGGAGAGGGCGAAAGGAAAAAGAAGCAGGCCTGGCACTGGGTCCTTAGTGACCCCCAACGCAAACTTGGCAATGTCTGGAGATGTTTTTTGGTTGCCACCTCTGGGTGCCTGGGGAAGGTTGATGCTGTTGCTATGTAGCGGGTAGGGGCCAGAGATGCTGCTAGTAATATCCTACGATGCACAGGAAAGCTCCTCACAACACAGAATTATCTGACCCCAAATGTCGATAGTGCCAAAGGTTAAAAAAACAATCATTGGCCCCATTTTGCAGATGAGAAACCAGGCTCAAAGAGGTCAAATGACCTGAAGTGAGCTGACTGACTCCTGTTTCATCCCTTGAGAGTCAGATGTCCTTGGGAATGTGGGGCTGGAGGCATTCAACACAGCTGTCTACAGATGGGAGGAAATGGAGGTCCAAATGGAGGTCCTTAGAGGACAGAGGAGGGGGTGACAGTACCCGTCATTGACAGGGTTGGTGGCAGAGGTCTGGACCTTGGTCCTCCTGGTGCTCCCGGTGGTGGGCAGGGTTGAAGCTGGGCAAGATAACACTGGGGGGGCACTCCTATCTGTTTGTCCCACAGCCCAGGGGTCCCCCTTTTAGCCCCCAACCCTGGGTGGGAGGGGTCCACGCATGGCCCTGGACCAAGCACTCTATATCCTGCAAATGCATGCAGGTGTCATTACACTGAGTTGTACTGGATTTCCTTCGCAGTGAAGTGCCAGGGAAAGTGGCTTTAGATGAGGCGTCACATTGTCACCTCTATATTGGGTATATTCCATAGCAGCAGTCCCCAACCTTTTTGGCACCAGGGGCTGGTTTCGTGGAAGACAATTTTTCCACAGACGGGGAGGGACCAGGGGCGGGTCGGGTACGTGGGAGGCAGAACTTAGGCGGTGATGCCAGCGAGGCGTCGCCTGCTCCTGAGCCCAGGAGCAGCAGCAGGACGAGTGGTGGCATGTATGTGGCCTCCCAAGCCATGGCCCTCTTCTTGAGCTGGGGTGGGAGTCATGAAGCCCCCAGAGAGGGGGAGCCAAAGTTGGGTGGGATTCAGTGCAGCCGCCCAGCCTGTCTGGGAAGAAGAGTGGAGGAAGGTGCAGGCCTCCGGTGGGGAAGTGGGGGGGCTGGGAGGAGGGAGAGACCTTGGCCTAGAGGCAAGACCCTCCCCCTGTCGTGCTGTGTCTGGGTCAGGATGGAGGCTCTCTTGAGACCAAGCCCGTCAGGCTATCTCACTCACCCTGGGGTGCGGTGATTTGTGAAAGCCCAGAAGGAAACCATGGTGAAATAAGAATCCATTTCTCCTGCCTCTTTCTCCCCTCTAACCTACTACTTCTTTCCCAGCCTCAGCTTTCTCCTCCCCACCCAAGAAAAGGAGGGGCTGAAGGTGAGTGACAGAGCTAGGTGACCCTCTGAGGGTCCCCAGTGGTCAGAGGCTTCCTGCGCAGGCTTCTGGGGATTAGAAAGTCCTGTGGGGACTGGAGGGCAACAGGAGAAGGAGATGGAGAGTCATTGGCAGAGATGGAAGCGCAGGGAAGGTCCCTGGCAAGGGTGGGAGAGAGCGAAGCAGACCATGGGGGAGAGGGGAGAGGTGGGTACAGAAGGAGGCGAGGGGAAGGGTGGAGAAAGGGAGCCTTCGTCCCCTGTGTTCCCAGCTCCCAGCCTGCCGTTACCATCACTCCAAAAGCATTTGTCGAAAGGCCACACTTATCGAGTACACTTAGAAATAATTTGTGCTTTACATCCCTGTGACTAATAAGGAATGTAGTCAATAATATCGTAATAGGTGTATGTACGGTATCAGACAGGTACTGGAAATATCGGGGGGACCACTGTGTAAAGTATATGGTTGTCTAACCGCTATACTGTACACCTGAAACCACATAATACTGAAAGTAAGCCATAATTGAAAAATAAAAACTAAAATAAAAAAGAAAAGAATTTGTCATTGGATGAGCTACAGAAAAGTAACTGTCACAGGTTGCTTATAGTTAAGAGACAAACAACGAAGTGAAGAGGAAACCTGGTAAGCACGCCATGTGGCAGGTTGGGTTTGCAGGGAGCAGACTCCCGAGGTGGAGATTAGAACAGAGGGTTTAAAGTGCTAGAGACCAGGCTGGAGAAGACAAGGGCAGGAAGCCGCCCTTGGCCAAGAGGGAGCTCAGGCCACGCTGGGAGGCACTCCCGAAGACAGGCTCCCCTTCGGGGCTTACCCAGGTGTCAGGGAGTGCTGGGACCTCAGTCCCTTGCCTCATGGTCAGGGGCAGGGGGCTGCCTAGGAGGGGGTCTGCCCTTGGGAGGAGGCCTTCGGCCCTCACTGCTCCCGGCATTGGGATGAGAAGTCCATCAGCTCTGAAGGAGAAGCGGGTGGCCCAACTGACCGTCCACCGACTCAGTCTAATGCGAAGTGAAAACCACGGTTTGCAGCCATTCAGAGGAACCGTGAAGCTCAGGCTTGCTTGCTGGCCTCACAGTGGAAGATGCCAGGTCCATCTGCCAGCTCCTCAGGGCAAACATCCCGAACATCCCAGGGCACTGGGTCTTCTTCGTTTGTCCTTTCCCTTGATCACTTCAGGACCTCCTTCACAGGCGAGCTCTAGCATCTCAGCTTTATTGCTCAGGAAGCTCGGTTGTCTCACCCACCAAAGGCAGTCACAACCTTGTCCTGTCTGAAGCCCTCACTTGCCATGCACCTCCCTGCTAGGATCCGGGTCCCCCTGGAGCTCTGGGGACGACGGTGAGAAGATAAAGAAGGAAGTGAAATGCTGGGATTTGGGGGGAAACGTCCCAGAGGCCTGGAGGTCCAAAGGGGCCACCAGGCCCATAGCAGCTAGGGAGCTGGGACATGAGGTCTGTCCCTCCTCCCAGGACTCAGTGTCCTTCCTTACCAGGGAGTTCACGCAGGAGCAGGCTCCACAGACAGGCAGCATGCGTGGGCCCACCCAGTCCCGGAGGTCGCCCTGTCAGCTACTCGCCTGACATTAGGGCACAGCCCAGGCCTCTGCCTGGGTCCAGCACCCATCACCTGGGGACGGTGCTCCCCTTTGCCCTCCCTTTCCCCGTACAATTGAGGACAAAACAGGGAAATGGGGTCCAAAGGTCTTTTAAAATGTAGAATATGACACAACAGTATTACTTGAAAAGAATTCGTGGACCAGCAATCACGAGGCACTCAGTTGTCTAAAGTTCATGTTCTTCCATTTTATTCTGAAAAGTCTTGAGGTAGGAATTACTGTCCTCTTTCACTAAGGAGAGGAAGAATGAGGCCCACTAGAGTTAGTGACTTGCACAGGGTCACACAGGAGTGGTTGGCACCCTGGGCCCCCTGGGTCCCGCCCTCAAGCCCTCTGCAGCACTCTCCCACGGGACATCCTGCTCTCCCGGGAATCAGGACAGTCATGCTGTTGTAGGGTCTGCATGGAGGTGAGCTCTTGGGGACCTATTTTCCCCCGAGTGAGTTAAACCCGCTCCCAGTTACATAGCAGGTGGTGGGCACACCTTCCTGATAAGGGAGGACAGATGTCAGTGCGTGTGTACCAGCACCTGGCCAGGCAGTTCCTCAATCTGAGTCTGCCCGCTAGTGCCCTCTCCTGGACACGGGGAAGAGGTGCCTCCTCCCTATAGCCCCATAGGATTAACCCTGGCCCCCTGCTCTCTCCCCACAGCCATCTTGGAGTGGCCCCACTAAGGCTCTGGCTGTGTCACTCTCCTGCCTATGACACATGCTATCCCACTTGGGAGGTCCCTGACCCAAGGACGAGGGCAGAGATGCCACATCTATCCCCAGGTGCTTTCTTCAGTCACTCCAGGCTGGTGGACACCCTCTTCAGGGGACGAATGCAGCCCCCATTCTCCAGCCTTCGCTGCAGAAGAGGCTGTCTGAGCCAGGAGCCTGCGAGGCAGGGGCAGGCATCTCAGGCCGCTGGGTCTGGCCTCCTTAGCTCCATCTTCCCCGCCCCACCGCGTCCCTACCAGGCAGTCCTGCAGGCTGTGGTTGGCTCTGAGTCGTCTTTGCTGTGTCACAGTGGCCACTCTCTTCCCAGGGGAAAATGAGACCCTGGGGTTGGGGGTGCCAATCCCCCTTTTCTCTGAGCTACGGTTCTCCATTCAGTGGACCGTGGAGGGCCCTCAGCCCCCTGCAAGAGCTCAGACCTGGAGTCCAGGGGTGGGAACTGGAAGAGACAGCCCTGAGTTCAGCCTCTGCACCCCAGTCTGGGGACAGGCCGGTCCTGCCGCTGAGGGCGGGGGAGGGCGGACACAACTCTCAGCCGCCATCACAGCTGTCATAGGAGGACCTGGCCAGCAGGTGCCAGCAGTGAGAGGGCAGGCTCTGCTGGCTCCCAGGACTTGAGGTACAAGTAGCCAAAGTCAGGGCAGGGCATATCAGAGGTCAGTCAGAGGACACATGGCTCAGAGGATGCAGGCTTAGACGGCTCTGGGGTCCCTTGCTGCCAATGCCTCTGGGGACCCCCAGTTCTTATTCACTGTTCCTTCTCCTCCAGGGCCCACTGTTGGGACACGAGCTGCCTCTGAAACTGTTCCCCAAGTTCATGGGGAAGTTTGGGAGAAGCAGAGGGAAGCTGAGGACATAGGGTCCTGGTGGAGAGAGGGCAGCTGTCCACACCAACCCCCTCCCCTCGGCTTGATAACAGGGGCTCTGAGCCGATGGGCGCTGAGGCTCTGTCTGTGATCGGCACCATCCAACTGAGTCCCGGGCGGCTGTGGCTCTAAGCAGCATTCCCTCTGCGGCTTTCCCTCTGGGCCTCTCCCCTGGTTCCCGGCAGCCCGGGGGCACTGAGCGGGTGAAGTGCAGCCTCTGGATAGGGAAGTCCTGAGCCCAGCGTTGCATCGGTCCTCACCCACCAACTTGGCTCCAATCCAGACAGGACCCATCTTCACTCCTCTTACAGCCTCCTGGGGTCCCTCTGGGAGAAGCTCCCCGACTCTGTAAGTGGCCTTAAACCAAGCAGGCTTCCAAGGAGGTTTCAGTCTTCTAGGTGGGTTCCTCCAGGGTCGAGCAGGGTCCCTGCACATGCTGTAGCCTGTGAGGACCGGGGAGAAAGCTGAAGAAGGGTGGGCTCCTACTCACCATCCCCTGTGGTCCTGGCCTAGTGCAGCTCCTCTCCTGGTCCTGCCTCCACCTCCTGCCAGGTCAGCCCCGGGGTAATGCTGCACCTGCCGGCCCACCCTCCTCCCTCACCTGGGTGCCTCACAGCCCTCCGGACTGGACACAGGCGAGGACACACCACCTGGGGACCTTCTGCACTCAGGCGCTGTGGAAAGTGCCTCAAGCCCCCAGGGCTCTGCCCTCGGTGGGGCTGGGAGGATGGGCTCTACTCACTTCCCATATGTCTCTTCTTCCAGAACCCATAGACCACAATCATCGTCACAGGCACCAGGAGGAAGGCCAGCACCCCCACAAGCACAGCGCGGTTGGAATCCTGGTGTCTGAGGAGGCAGGACAGAGCTGGAAGGTGAGCACCAAGTTCCCCCGCCCGACCCATGTCTTTCCGCACACCACAGGAGAGGAGCCAGGAGAGGGGAAACCCTGTTGGTCCCCGCGGAGAGTGATGGTCTCTCTTCCTTGGGGACCTAGCTGTGGGAGAAGGAAGTGAGGCATTCCGCGTTCAGGGGAGGAGGTCCCCAGGTAGGAGGGAGCATCTCTACTTGAGCGCCCCTCCTCTATTCCCCCAAATCTGCTTATCACTGAGGACAAGGACTCTAAGAGACCCCCTTTTGTGACAGAAAAGACAAAGGTCTTTACTCTGTCATAGCGACAGAGGATGTCTCTTTGCACCTTCATCCTCTGTAACAGAGGATGCAGGTGCCCTGCCTGTATTCCTTGCCTGTATCACTTTCGTGTACACTCGATGTCAGCACCTCCGTTCATGTGCATATGTCATATGTGATATATGATATATCATATATCATATCATAATTATATATATAATACACACACACATATATATATATAAAACACAAAAATATATATATATATATATATTTTTTTTTGGCCTGAGGACTTTCTTTTGCCACTGGCCACACGTGGCCGGCAGCCCTCTACCTATGGCCAAGAGGAGTGGGTACATAAATACCCCAGCTCCCTTGTGGTTCAGGTGGCTGCGTGACACTGGAGCCTGGAGTTCCCCACTGGGGTTGCGCCCTCGCTGCCCAGTGGCAGTGCCTTGGTTACGCGTTCCATCAGCTGCTCCCCTTCCCTTCTCTGTCTCACTTCTCCATACTCTTCTCTGTGTTCCAAATATGATGTGAATCCTGGCCTCAGAGTCTGCTTCTGGGGGAACCCAAATTAAAGCATCCCCCATTTCCCACCCCCCAAGCCACCTCCCTGTCTTGTTCCTACCCTCTCCTCTCCATCCACAAACCCTGGTGCTGACCCCTCCCCTGGGGAGGCATGGGCGAAAGGAGAAGGTCTGCTATAGCATTTGCATCTTGAGGTCTGTTTAGACATTGAGAACTGTTGTCATGCCTGGTAGAATGTCATTCAGCCCCCAGACCCATGGGTACCTGATAGGGGATAATTTGTTGAGGAGAGATCTGCTGGTGTGGCATGTTCTCGTGGTGGCTGATCTGGTGCGCAGGTGACCGGCCTTAGTGGAGATGGATATGGGGCCAGCCGAGGAGGCTCTGGCATTGCCAGGAGATGCAGTCACGGTCTGGAGCCCCTTGGTCCTCCTGAGCCCTGGGGTGGAGGGGCTGGTAAAGCTGTAGCCTGCCACCGAGCTCAGTCTGATGGTCCCTGAGGCAGCGGAGGGTAAGAGTCTGGCCAAGGTGAGGACTCCAGGTGTGAACATCCTCACACTGGTGGTGAAAGGGATGTCAGGGTCTGAGGTGGGGGCTTGGCCCGTTGTGACAACAATTCCGCTCTTCAGGATGTGTTTCAGTTGTGTAAGAGGAGTGTCTCTCTCGGTTGTGGGGACTGAGGGACAAGAGAGGGAGGATCATTAGAGTGAGTCAGGGCCTGGGTGCTGGGAACAGATCCTGAAGATCTTGGCAACCCACCTGGCTGTCTGGATGCTGGGGCGGGGCCTGTCCTTGTCTCCCCTCCTGACCTGGGACCTAGGATTCTGCTCTGCTGAGTGACCAGGTGTGTGTTTGTTCAGAGGGTGATGTCAGGAAGAAGAAGTAGGTATGGTAAAGAAGGAAGAGACCTTCACAATTTCTTTAGCCTTTTCTGCCAGGCCTCCTGGCCCCGGGGGACTATCCCCTGCCCATCCCCAACTCTTTTGTCACTTCTAGACCCTCCTCATTTCTGTGGGCCAAAGAGATTTCTCTACTATGATGTTGGATGGGGACTCTTCCAGTTGCTTCATAATTGACAACCAGGGTCCAGAGATGGGGACAAAGAAGCATCGAAGGCCTAGATGCCAAAGAACATCACAAGCAGTGGGGTCAGACACCTTTCTTGGGGGCTTTCTAAGAGACGCCAGTCCTGCTACCCTCATCCATCAACCCAGCCCTTTACCACCCCATTTTCTAGAAGAAGACTGGTGTTTGGAAGGCCAGGCAGAAGGGAGTTATAATCCTGAGGTCCAACCTAGAGGGCAGTGCTGGGTCTTTCTCTGCTGGGAACAAGAAAACTAGAAGGAGATGGCGGGGGTTAGAGAAGGCTGCTGCACCCCACGACCGTGCATGGCAAGGATGCGTTCCTGAGATCCGGGGGGGTCACCATGGAAGGTGCGCTTTTTTCTGGGCAAGGAAACCCAGAACAAGCGGCACGGGTGAGGGTGGGCATAGAGGAAGGGGCTGACCTGGAGCCAGGTCTCCCGCATCATCATCCTGCCGAGCAGTGGGCAGGACCAAAGGGCTCTTCAAAGAGCTCACACATTGGTGCCTTGGGAGAGCCATTTAGGCACCCGCTTCATAGAGGACCTCACAGGGTTGGGCAGAAAAGGAGTGACAGCCAACAGAAAGAACACTGTAACAAGGGTCAATGAAGCCACACAATGTTCATTCCTGCCCCAGTGCACCAAGGGGTTGGGGGTTAGGGGGAAGACGTGGAAAAGGTGACTAAGAGAAACCCCTTTGCCCACCTCCAGAGATGAAGGAGAAGGAGTTAGGCAGCAGACTCCTCCTCCTTCCCCATTTCAGGTGCCTTGGGCCATGAAACCTGGTCTTCAAAGGGGGCTAAAAGAGAGCATATATTGCCAGAAGATTCTAGTTCATAATTGGGCTGAGGAATTTTTATTTCCTAATAAATGAAAAGGTCTGCAAATTTGGAATCTCCCCAAATTGTCATTAAGAGATGCAAAGTGAGATTTGACATAGTACAATGTCAAATTCATGTTCGTATCCCCCCAAGTTAAAACTTCAGTAAGCTGGCTTCAACTACTTCCCTGGGTCTAAATTAGAACTCGAGAGTGGAGGAATGAGATTGGGCCCTACATCTTAGAGACAGCAGTGGGCCTAGTTCAGACCCAACAGAAGATGGGGGACACAGTGGGTTAGGGGAACAGAGAAGAATGGATAATGAATTTCATAATCACTGGCTACTTTTTTCAGGCTCTTTTGCTGGCCATTCACCTTTTCCTATCTATAAATATGGGAGGACCTTGGGGCTAGGTTTTTGGCCCTCCTCTCTTCTTTTTCTTCACTGCACAGAGAGCTTATGTCTCCTTGAATTTTTAAGAACTTTATCAAGATATAATTTACATCTCCTATAAAACACCCATTTATAGTGTGAAGTTCAATGATTTTTAGTAAACTCACAGAGTCATGCCACCATCACCACCGCCAATTTTAGGATAGTTTCATCATCTCAAAGAGAAACTCCTCACCAGTTGGCCATTACCCCTCTGCCCTAGGCATCCATTCATCTACTTTCTGTCTCTATACATTTCTCTAATACCCTTGACTTTAAACTATCTTTATAGAGATATTTTCAAATATATCCCCAGCTCTGACCTCTCACCTGAGCCTCAGGCTGATACATCAACTGCCTGCTTCCTTTCTCCACATAAGGTTCTAGGGGGTACCTTAAAGGTAACATGACAAAATGGAGCTTTCATTTTTCCCCTCCAAACTCTCCTCTCTTTCAGGTCTACCCTACCCAGTCCATGGTACCACCATCCGCCTCGCTGATGAAGTGGCACACCTTGGAGTCGTCCTTGATTTTTCGCTTCTGTTCACCTCCCACATGAGCAAACCCAGCCTTACTTCAAAAAACATACAGGGAGGGCGGGAGTCTGACCATCATCAGTTTGAGCCCCTTCACCTTTTTCCACCTCCAGGGATCACATCCTGACACTGTCATTTCCAGCCAGGATACCCACAACATTTTCTCTGCCTGTGCTCTTACCCCTCCACAATCCTCTACACAGGAGCCATTAACGTCTTAAAGATAAGCCACAACACATCCCACCAAGCTCTGCAATAACTATTATATTTAGAATAAACCTGAAACTCCTTTATCATGGACCTTAGAGCTGCTGTTTGACTCTCCAACCTCATCTCCTATCATTCTGCCCCCCACTCAGTATGGACAACCACACGGGCCTGCTTTATACAGCCCTAGCTTCTTCTCACCCCAGGGCCTTTGCACATGCATTTCTCCCCCGCCCCCCCGGAATGGCCTTCGAAGCACCCACATTTCAACAGTTAGAAAGCTCTCATCACTCAGGGCTCTGCTTGATGACACCTGCTCAAGGAGGTCTTCTTTGAACCCTGGTACTTCAGAAGCTTCCCCTGCCACTGAGTTACTTTCTAGTCTATCACACTGTTTTATGTTCTTAAGAACATTAGTTGTCATCTGCAATTATTGTCTGATGATGTACTATTGCCTGTCATCTTCCATAGCGCAGAATTGTGTCTGTTTTTGCTCACCACTGTATCCTTGGGACCTAGAATAGTGGTTGGCATATAATCAGGACTCAGTGAATATATATTGAACAGAAGACTGAAGAAAACAAAGCAGAGAGTCCTGAGCTCGAATCTCACCTCTGCCATTTTGCTAGCTCTGTTTTCCTGGACAAGGTCAGAGGCACATAGGTGGTTTGAGATCTCATTTTCTTCACCTATAAAGTGGTGACAATAATGTTCATGAAGCTACCTGTGAAAGCCCGACTGTGCAATGTGCCCATTGATGGGTATTATTCCTAGTTTATCTGATGTTAGTGGAGTGCACGGAGGGAAGAACACCCCCTACCATCCCAGCGCCCCAGCAGGCCTGCTCACCTGGAGATACTTCCAGCTGGAAGCCCATCAGAGGGTAGAGGGTTCCGGAGCTGTTGCGCATGCACCAGTACCGGCCCGAGTCCTGGCGCGTGAGGGCCGCCATGGTGATGTTGATCACCTTGGCCTGGGCATCGTCCTGCAGCAAGTAGCGTGGCCCCTGCACCCAGACCCGAGTAAACCCAGGCTCACACTTCTTCTTCCTGATCTTGCACCACACTTTGCCCTCCACGTGTTTTTTGCGGCTCTTGTAGGAGCACTGCACAGACAGGGTCTCCCCTTCAAAATGCTGCACTTTGGAGTACACGCTCTCGGCAGGGGGACCTGGGGAGACACGCCATGTTGAGCGAGGTCTGGCAAGAGAGGAGGAAGGTGACATCTTGAAGCGTGAAGCTCGTGGTGAAGGGAGAGGAGGTGGCTATTGCCCTGAAGACATGGGATTCACGGTCTGAGGGTCAAACAACCCTACTCTGAGGGAGCTGCCCCAGTCTGAGGGGAGAGACGTAGACCCCTTCCTTCATGGTATTTTCTAGTCTGATGGGAACATGACAAGCCCCGTCTTCAGAGTCTTGTGGGTGAGACCCAGGGCTGGCCCTCAATAGGACAGACACACAAATGCAAACACAGGTCATTAAGTTGTGAAATTCCAGAGCACAAACAACTTAAGTAGATAAGAAGATCCAATCTTAATTTTAAAACATTAAGAGTAGTTATTTATTTTACAAACAGGTTCACCATAGATATCTTTTAAATAGCAAGTTGCTTTGGCTCATGCTGGGTGGTGTTTAATTTTAAAATATCTGAGCTACGTAAAACCCATAGACTGAATATGCCCCAAAGTGCACAGAAACTTTCATCAGAGTGCAAGCCAAAGAACTCTACGATTATCCACTGTTCGTTTCCAACACGCTGCACTCTGTGCCTAGGAATGAGATGTGGTCTGTGCGCTTCACGATCCACAGTCTGCTGGTGAGGGAGTAGAACTAGGTCAGGGGCAGTTGAATCAGAGGACAGGGGAGAGAGAGAGGTGGCATGGGGCCCCTCCACCCCTCTGCCTGCCGTAAGCTCAGCACTTGCTCCTTAACACGCCAGAGCCTTCTGCAAACAAGCAATTCACACCAGTTACTCCCCAGCGGGACAGAACAGGGCACACATTTTGGAGTCTAAATAAACATGGGTTAAAACTCTGATTCTACCGTAGGAACAGATCAGGTTGGCTATGAGAACTATACCCAGTACAGTGCCTTGACTATAGTAGGTGCTCAATGCATACTTCCCTTCCCCAAATGCAAGGAGCTCCGGGCTTCTATACTAAAGCCCAGAGCTGATAACCAATGACCTGGCACCCAAGACATCTGCCTCAGTTTCCAACCCAGCTACCACTGTAGTTGAGGCTTGGAGTAAGGTAACACCCTCTCTGGGCATCCCTTTGTCCCACACAAACTAAACAGAATGATCCAACTCAGTTATTTGGAGGGCAGGAGGTCTGGGGGGACTCCAGGATGGCTCAGCACAGGAGACACTCTTCTGCCCTGGCAGAGAGGTGGGCATGTCTAGGGGAGGTGCATGGATGGGGTGACCTTGGAAAAGGATCCCCAGGGCACTGTGTTCATTTGTCTTCACCGCCCACTCTCTCAAAGGTGGTGAGGGGTAGGTTTTGTCAACCCCCACCATGCCCAGAGCTGATCAGGAAGTGGTAACTTGGTTGCCTTGGCAGCAAGGGAGGCAGGATTGGGTGACCCCCTCCCTCTTTAAAGAACATTCGTGGCTGTGGGGTGAGAGAGGACTTCAGGGATTGCTTCCACTCAGGACAGGGGGTGGCGGCATCAGTGTTCTGAGAAAAAGCAAGTTCAAAGCACACACACATGATGCAATGATTCCTGTAACAATGAAGCAGGCCTTCCTGACAGAGACCAAGGGAAGAGGCTTTCTGTGTGAGGAACCTGAGTGTGCGGGGTCAGAGGTCCTGAGGAAGCCAAGCAGCGAGGGTCCAGAGCTCTGTGAGATCTGGGGAAGCTTTGCCTGGGGCCAGGTATTAGGATGGAACCTTCTCATTGGTCTCTGCTAAGGAGCTACTTAGGCTAGCCCAACCTCCTCTTCCCCCTCCTCCAACTCCACAAAATATTAAACAAGATCATTGGGCAAGAAAGAGCCCGTTAGGAGGGCCCAGGAAAAGGCCATCCCTCCCCCCCAGCCCGCCCCCAGCCAGCCCACCCCCTGTCTCACCTGAAACGCAGCCCTGGGGCCACAGGAGGAGCAGCAGCAGTAACAGTGTGGGAGCCATGGCTCCATCCAGCTAGGGACAGTCACAGGCCAGCAGGGGGCCAGGACAGTCCCCCAGATCCAAGGTCAGGGCCCCAGGCTGATGCAGCCTGGACCCCTCGGGTCTGCCAGGGGAGAACCTGGACTTCTAAAAGTGAAGTTGCCCATTTAGGGAAGTGAGAGAGTCACGGGACCCGCTGAGAACGGCAGACCGCAGGAGCCCGCAGACCCTATGGGAGGGCGGTGCCGGCTACTGTTTCCGCCCTCTTCCTCGAAACTTCAGGCAGGTGTGGCTGCTCCACCCAGTCCGGGCCCCCAGCCCAGGGAGGGCTCACAGGGTCTGAAGGCTTGCCACGCTCTCTGCATTCCCTTCTGGAAACTGGTCCGATCGGTGTGCCTCCTATTCTGAGGCAGGGGATCCATCTAGGTGCTGGTGTGAAGTTTCTAGAGCCTCAGGTACAGACTTCCCTGGAATGCCCGGGGCTCAGACTCCCAGAGGTAGGGGTTATGTGGCCAGGGAGAGGCATCTTGGATATTACATTTTTCGCAAACACAGATTCAAAAGAGTTTCTTAAAAACTCATCTTCGTTCATTCACTCATTCATTCATTCATCCCTAGCCGAATGCGTTCATTCTGGCACTCTCTCGGTCTCTCTCTCACTCACACACACACACAGGCTCCTGGCTGGTCAGAACTGTCACTTATGCTCACACTTACAAATAACCCCCTACATGCTCAAATGAAATCTTATTTTTGTCACAGTTAGGGTGACGCGGAGAAAAGATGCAAACTGTAAAACTCAGAGCCTAAGGTTTGGGTTCGGGGAGGGGCTTCTGTGCTTTCGCACGTGGAGGCATGCGCACACACATATTCACACATTCACACATATATGCACAAACTGTCAGACACACACAACACACACGTACACAAAGTGCCTCTCCTTTTTGCTGTTAACATGTCTCCCTAGCTCTATCCTTCTCACTACCTGTCCTACTGTCCTGCCTACTCACCCACCAGCTCCCTGGAGACTCCTGCTCCCTCTTGCAGGCTTCCTGAAGCAACACCGGATCCTCCCCTCCCCCACCTCTTCTCCAGAAACCACACCCCCAGCCCCTTCTTCCCCCAGCTCTGGCCCCCAGCCAGCACACAGGCATGCCCACTCGACTTCCTCTCACTCAACCCTATCTCGCCAACACAGCCGCTGGGCTCCAGCTAAAATGACCCAGCATTTGGCCCAAGACCCCACCCTTCACTTAGTCCCCAGGGCTGAGAATCAGGATACACTACTGACAGCCAGGAGCTGTGTCATTGGCCCCTTTGAGGTGTGGGGCCCTAGTGGAGCCCCGGATGATGTGTGCTGCCCCTGCTCACCTATGCCAACTTCCTCCTCCTTCAATGGGACTGGGAGTAAAAAGTCCTCATGTTTGCGTGGCCACAGTCTTAAACTGAGTTTGAGCTTCCAAGTCCCAAACCAGGGAAGCTTTATCTTTGCTGACCCAAAACTTTTAGTCTCTTAACTTACTCGTTTGTTCATTCCTCAATCTGATATAATGTGCCCATTCTTACAGTCTTACATGCCATGGGCGGTGCTAGGCATGAGGTAGAGGAATGAGATCCACCTGTCTCTTCAGACCTCTCAGCTCCCAGAATACCTTTCCTGCTTTCCTCATCCGCCGTCCCTTTTTCAACACGGCTGCCCCAGTCCTCAGCAACCCCCCCGAGTTCGGAGGCTGTCTCACCTCCCAACACACGTGGTATCCTCCGTCCCTCCTTTCCTCCGTCAGCACAGTAAATGGCTTCAGGGGTGGGGATCTCATTTATCACTGGCGGGTCTCCACATACTTTGAATCAGCATCGCTGTTAAAGCCCCGACGTGGGTCCGCGTTGAGTGAGGCCCTGCGAAAAGCACCCTGCCTGTCCCAGGGTGCCGATGAGGGAATGAGAACTCAAACACTCTCATTTCTCTGAGAGAGGAGGTATAAACTGGATTCAGTGCTCCTTGAGGGGAATTTGAAAGAATTTATCAAAATCTCTACAAATGTATACGTGTTAGGCTTTTTCCACAAAATAATTTAATATGGCATTATATTTTTCTGTTTCTTTCTACAGGGTGGGGCAAAAGTAGGTTTACATTTGTGAGTATGCAAAACACAGTTTATTCTTGTATGATTATTTATTAATTATTGTATTACTTTCCATACAAACAACCATAAACCTACTTTTACCCCACCCTGTTCTTCCATTTAAAAAATTAAGGTCTGATTTACACAGAGTAAAATTTATTCTCTTCAGTGGGAAGTTCTGGGAATCTGACATACCAATAGGGATTTGTAACCACCAACATAATCAAGACATAGAAACACTCTATTGCCCCCTAAAGTTTTCCTCGTGTCCCCTGTTAGCCATCCCATCACTTCACCCTCAGTTCCGAGCAAACACTGACCTGGTTTGTTTTTTTTCCCTTCTGTAGTTTTGCCTTTTCTAGATGTTATAAAAATGTAATGATACAGTGTGGCTTCTTTCACTTAGTATAATGCATTTGAGATGCGTGTTGGGTATTTTAGTAGTTCGTTTTTCTCTCTTGCAAAGTAGGACCCCATTGCATGGATGTACCACAGTTTGCTTACCCACATCCCAGGTGAGGCTCACTCTGGTTGGCGTCCAGTTTTGGGTTATTTCAGATAAAACCAATACAAACAATTGTACACAGGTTTTTGTATGAACACAGGTTTACATTTCACTCGGGTAAATACCTAGGGTGGGGTTGCTGGGTGTATGGCAAGATTACGTTTAATTTATTAAAAGCTAACAAATTGTTTTCCAGTGCAGCTGCACCATTTTGCATTTCTACCAGTGATGTTCCAGTTGTTCCCTATTCTTGGTAGCACTTTGATATTATCAGGTGTTGGCTTCCCCCCCATCCTGATAGGTATGTAGGAGTATTCAATGTGATTTTATTTTGTATTTTATTTTGTACTTTCTCTAATAATATTGAGCATCTTTTATTGTGCTTATTTCCCACGATATATCTTCTCTAAGATAGTGTCTGTTCAAATCTTTTCATTTTTGTTTTTCCTTATTATATTTTTTATTTTTTTAAGATTTTATTTATTTTATTTTTTTAGACAGAGGGGAAGGGAGGGAGAAAGAGAGGGAGAGAAACGTCAACGTGTGGCTGCCTCTCACGCACCCCCTACTGGGGACCTGGCCCACAACCCAGGCACGTGCCCTGACTGGGAATCGAACCAGCGACCCTTTGGTTTTCAGGCTGACGCTCAAACCACTGAGCTATACCACCCAGGGTTGCTGTCTTATTATTGAAGTTAATGCTCTTTATATGTTCTGATGTATTCTTTTTGCTTTTAATCTTTAAACATAACCCAAGGATATGTTTTCTTTTTAATTGATTTGGGGGGGGGGTGCAGAGAGAGAGAGAGAGAGAAAGAGAGAGAAAGATTGATTCAAGAGAAACAACAATCAGTTGCTTCCCACACATGCCCCAACTGGGGATCAAACCTACAACTCTTTGGTGTACAGGACAATGTTCCAACCACCTGCTCCACCAACCAGAGCTATTCTGATGCATTCTTTCATTAAATATGTGTACTATAAATATTTTCCCCAATCTGCTGTTTGTCCTTTTATTTATTAGTATTGTTCAGGAGCAAAGGTTTTAAATTTTGATGGAGTGCAATATATCATTTTTTAACTCTACTTTTCATGTCGTATCTAAGACATCTTCGCTTAACCCAAGGTCGCAAAGATTTATTTTACAGCCTTACTGGGATATAATTCACATAATATAAAACTGACTCATTTAAACTGTACAATTCAGTGGAATTTAGTATATTCACTGAGTTGAGAACCGAAATCCAAATTTACAACATTTTTACCACTCCAAAATGAAACTCCACGTCTCCATATCCACTAGCAGTCGAACCCTATATTAGTTTCCTATTACTGCACACTTAGGGGCCTAAAGCAACAGAAATTTATTTTTTCACAGTTCTGGAGCCCAGAAGCTTGAAACAGTGTCACTGCACCTGGATCAAGGTGTCAGCAGGGCCGTGGTTCCTCTGCTGACCCCGGGGAAGAATCCGTGCCGCTTCCAGCTGAAGGTGGGTGCCGACACTCTTTTGCTTGTGACGTTGTCACTCCAATCTTCAAGGCCAGCATCCTCAAACTCTTCCTGCCCCATTTTCATATCACCTCCTCCTCTGTGTGTTCACATCTCCCTCGGCCTTTGTGTTATAAGGATACGTGGGATTGCACTTAGTGCCCCGGCACATAATC
Organism: Mormoops blainvillei; assembly: GCA_004026545.1. NCBI lineage: Eukaryota > Metazoa > Chordata > Mammalia > Chiroptera > Mormoopidae > Mormoops > Mormoops blainvillei. Next base: position 19,330 of record PVJD01011476.1, read on the forward strand.
CAGGATAATCTCCCCATCTCAAAATCTTTAATTTAATCTCATCTGCAAAGACCCATTTTTGACTTCACTTATATGCGGTGTGTAAAGGACAAAAGAAACAAACAAACAAAAGAGAAACAGACACATAGATATAGAGAATGGACTCACAGTTGTCGGGGAGGGGCGTTGGGGAGCTGAGTGGAAAAGGTAAAGGAGTTAAGCAGCACAGATTGGTAGTTACCAAATAGCCACAGAGATGTAGATTACAGCGTAGGGAATATAGTTGGTAATATCATGATAACTATATATGCAGGGCCAGGTGCATGCTTGAAGTATAGGGGGCCACTCTGTAAAGTACATGATTGTCTAACCACTTTGCTATACATCTGAAATGAATACAGGATAATATTGAATGTAAACTGTAAGTTAAAAAAGTAAAAGATAAATTAAAAACAGAAAGGAAGACCTATCTTTCCCCCTGAGGTAACATTTGCAGGTTTCAGGGATTAGGACGTGGGTGTCTTTGGGGAAGGCATTTTTCAGGTCCTCACACTCCCCATTCTTGCCTCTTCTCCCACTGCAGCCCCAGACAACCACTAACATACTCTCTATCTTTATAGATTTTTCCCTGAGTGTTTCAGAGAAACATAATCATACACGATGCGATCCATTTAGCATAGTGTTTTCAAGGTTAGTCCATGTTGTAGCAGTACTTGTTACAACGAGTTATATCAGGACTTCATTTCTTTAAATATCTTAATAGTATTCCATTGTATAGAAACACATTTGTTTATCCATTCATTGGCTGATGCACATCTTATTTGTTTCTAATGTCTGGCTATTATGAACAATGCAACTATATATATTCAAGTACAAGTTTATGTGTGGACGTATGTTTTTACTTCTCTTGGGTAATACCCAAGAATAGAATTGCTTGATCGTATGGTAATTCTTTTTTTAAGTATATTTTATTGATTATGCTATTACAGTTGTCTCATCTTTTCTCCCCTTTATTCCCCTCTGCCCTGCACCCCCCCTCCCACCAGCATCCCTCCCCCTTAGTTTACGTCCATGCATGATACATGTAAGTTCTTTGGTTTCTCTATTTCCTATACTATTCTTAACCTCCCCCTGTCTATTTTGTACCTACCATTTATACTTATTTCCTGTACATTTTCCCTCATTCCCCCCCCATTCCCCCTGATAACCCTCCATGTGATCTTCATTTCTGTGATTCTGTTCCTGTTCTAGTTGTTTGCTTAGTTTGTTTTTGTTTTTGATTTTAGGTTCAATTGCTGCTGGTTGTGAGTTTGTCGTCATTTTACTGTTCATAGTTTTGATCATCTTCTTTTTCTTAGATAAGTCCCTTTAACATTTCATATAATAAGGGCTTGGTGATGATGAACTCCTTTAACTTTAGCTTATCTGGGAAGCGCTTCATTTGCTCTTCCATTCTAAATGATAGCTTTGCTGGACAGAGTAACCTTGGAGGTTGGTTCTTGCCTTTCATGACTTCAAATACTTTCCAGCCCCTTCTTGCCTATAAGATTTCTTTTGAGAAATCAGCTGATAGTCACTGGGAACTCCTTTGTAGGTAACTCTCTCCTTTTCTCTTGCAGCTTTTAAGATTCTCTCCTCATCTTTAATCTTGGGTAATGTAATTACAATGTGCTTTGGTGTGTGCTTCCTTGGGTCCAACTTCTTTGGGACCCTCTGGGCTTCCTGGACTTCCTGGAAGTCTGTTTCCTTTGCCAGATTGGGGAAGTTCTCCTTCATTATTTTTTCAAATAAATTTTCAACTTCTTGCTCTCCTCTTCTCCTTCTGGCACCCCTATGATTTGGATGTTGGAACATTTCAAGTTGTCCCAGAGGTTCCTCAGCCTCTTGTCATGTTTTTGAATTCTTGTTTCTTCATTCTGTTCTGGTTGAATGTTTCTTTCTTCCTTCTGCTCCAACTCGTTGATCTGAGTCCCAGTTTCCTTCCCTTCACTGTTAGTCCTCTGTATATTTTTCTTTATTTCACTTTGCATAGCCTTCACTTTTTCCTGTATTTTGTGACCATGCTTAACCATTTCTGTGAGCATCTTGATTACCAGTGTTTTGAACTCTGCATCTGATCAGTTGGCTATCTCTTCATCGCTTAGTTGTATTTTTTTCTGGAGTTTTAATCTTTTCTTTCATTTGGGCCATATTTCTTTGTCTCGTGCTCCTATTACATTGCAAGGGACAGAGCCTTAGGTATTCACCAGGGTAGGGCAATCCACGTGGCTGAGTTGTGGCACTGCATGTGGGGAGGGGTCTGAGAGGGAACAATGCCACATACTCAGCTCTTGTTCTGCTTTCAGTCACTTCCCCTGCTACCCACAAGCAAATTGGGCCCTTCTGGTGCTCATCCCCAGGTGGATGGGTTTGTGTATGTTCTGGGACCCTGTGAGTCTCCAACTGTCCTGTGAGGCTGGGAGTTTCCCCTGCCATCACCACCCCCACAGGGTTTTACAGCCAGAGGTTTTGAGGCCTTCTTTTCCCATGCTGGAACCCTGGGTTGTGTTGTCTGTCTCGCTCCCTGGTTGTTCCTCCCAGTTTATCCACATGCAAATGTGGGACCACCGGCTCTGCCAGCTGCCACCTTGCTGCGCCTCCTCTCCACCCTGGCTGCTCATATCCGCCCCTCCTGCCAGTCTGAATGAATGTTTCTTCTTTAACTCCTTGGTTGTTGGACTTCTGTACAGGTCAATTTTCTGGCAGCTCTGGCTGTTTTTTCTTTTTAAATTTGTTGTTGTCCCTCTTTTGGTTGTGCAAGGAGGCAAAGCTTATCTACCTTTGCCTCCATCTTGACCAGAAGTCATCATATGGTAAGTCTATAGTTACCATTTTGAGGAACTCTCAAATAGTTTTCCAACATGATTGTAGCATTTGACACAGTCACCAGCAATGTATGAGTGTTCTAATTTCTCTATAATCTAACACTTGTCACTTTTCTGTCTTTTTGATGATAGTATGAAGTACAACAGTGTCTTATTATGATTTTGATTTGTATTTACCTAGTGACTGATGATGTTGAGCATCTTTTCATGCGTTTGTTTGCCATTTGCATATCTTCTTTGGATAAATGTCTACTCATATCCTTTGCCCAATTTTTAATCAGATTATTTACCTTTCCAGCCCTTGAAAAATGTGCCACTTCCTTGTGGCCTCCATGGTTTCAAGTTGGTCTTGAAACCATGGAGAAGGTCTCTATATTCAAATTGGTAATACATTATTCCTGTCTGTTTTTAAGGCTTTTTTCTTTGTCTGTAGGTTTCAGAAGTTTGTTTGTGATATGTCTTCATGTGTGTTTCTTTGAATTTATTCCTAGTTGGAGCTCATTCAGCCTCTGGGATCTGGAGGTTTATATCTTTTGCCATATTTGGGCAGTTTTAAATCGTTATTTCTTCAAATACCTTTTCAGTCCCATGCCCTTTCTTCTCTCCTTCTGGGACCCTAATGATATAAATGGTATATATGCAGATCACTCAGGCTCTGCTAATTTTTTTTCAGTCTATTTTTTTCTCTGTTGTTCAGATTGGAAAAATTCTATTCATCTGTCAAGTTTACTGATTCCATCCTGTCATCTCCACTCTGCTATGGAGTTCATCCAATAAGCTTTTTATTTTGGTTATTGTAGCTTTAGTACCCAAATTTCCTCCTGTTATTAATTTCTAATTTAATTTCACTGTTGTTGGAGAACACACTCTTTATGGTTTCAGAGGGCTTTATTGTTACTGCCACTGAAGGTACATGGGGATGCTTGTCAGTGCCCTGGCTGTGGAGGTGGGTTGGGGACAGTCCAGGGCCTTGTTGCTGTCACTGCTGCTGGTGAATCAGGCCACACACTGTCCTCTCCTACACCCAGCCCAGGAAAATGGGGGATTAAAAAGAAAACTGAGGCAATCAACCATGTTGTTTTGTCACAAGTCTTGAGGTCTCTAGCCAGCTGCCTCCTCTACCCTGCTTTTAGGATCCTTTTATTATTATCTGTTGAGGATAATAATAAAACAGGATATTTTGTTGTATTTAGAGGAGAAGAGCAGGAAAAGTGAGTCTACCTCATCTGTTCTGGAACCAGAAACTGTTTTTTTATTATTGAATGGTAAAAGTTCTTTACATATTCTAGGTATGAAACACATGATTTTCAAACATATTCTCCAGTTCTATGGATTGCTTTTTCACTTTTTATGATGGTATTCTTTTCCAGTACAAAAGTTTTTAATTTTGATGAAGTCCCAATTTATCTGTTTTCTTTTGTCACTCATACTGTTGGTGTCATATTTTAAAAACCACTGCCTAATCCAAGGTCATAAAGATTTATTCCTATGTTTCCTTCTAAAAATTTTATAGTTTTAGCTCTTCAATTTAAGTCTGTGATCAATTTTGAGTTAATTTTTATGTATGATGAATTATGAATCCAACTTCATTCTTTTGCATGTGAATATCCAGCTGTTTCAATTTGTTCAAACCATTTGTTGAAATAACAATTCTTTCCCCATTGATAAGTTTTGACACCATTGTCAAAAATCCAGACTCTCAATTCTATTCCTTTGATCTGTATGTAAGCTGGTACCACCCTGTTTTGATTATTGTAGTTTTGTGATAAGCTTTGAAACCAGGAAGTGTGAGTTCCCCAACTTTGTTGCCCTTTTTCAAGATCGTTTTGGGTGTTCCAGGTCCCTTGCATTTCCATTTGAATTTTAGGATCAATTTGTCAATCCTGAAAAGAGCAGTTAGGATTTTGATAGGGATTGTGTTGAATCAGTAAGTCAGTTTGAAAAGTATTTTCATGTTAACAATATTAAGTGTTTTAATCCATAAATGCCATACAAGTCTTACATGTTCTATTATTAATTTTATTCCTAGGTATTTTATTCCTTTTCATAGTAATGTAAGTGAAATTGGTTTCTTAATTTCATTTTCAGATTGCTCAGTGCTAGTGTATAGAAATACAATTTGATTTTTATATATTGACCTGTAACTTGCAATCTTGATGAATTTATTCATTTTAATAGTGTTTTAAAATATTTTTTGTATATTCTACAGGATATTAAATACAGAAGACCATATCATCTGCTAATAGATAGTTTTACTTCATTTCTAATCTAGATAACTTTTATTTCTTTGTCTTATCTAATTGCCCTAGCTAGAGCCTGCATCACAATGTTAAAGAGAAGGGGCAAGAGTGTACATCCTTTTCTCGTTCCTGATCTCAAGGGTAAATCTCTCGGTCTTTCATCAATAAGCATGCTAATCGTAGGGTTTTCATAGATGTCCTTCATTAGGTTAAGAAAGTTCCTTTCTATTTCTTACTCGTTAAGTGTATTTGTTTATCATGATAAAATGTTGGATTTTTCCAAATTCTGTTTTTGTATCTCTTGAGATGATCATGTGGTTTTCCTCTTTTATTCTATATGTATGGTGTGTTACATGGATTGGTTTTCATCTGTTAAGTCAACCCTGGATTCCTGGGATAAATCCCATTAACATGCTGTATAACCCTTTTTTATATTTTTGCTGGATTTAGTTTACTAGTATTTTACTGATGATTTTTGCATATATATTCATAGCAGATATTGATCTGTAGTTTTCTTTTCGTTATGATCTCTTCGTCTGGTCTGTTATCAAGGTAATAGAGGCCTCATAGAAAGAGTTGGAATGTGTTCTCTTCTATTATTTTGGAAGAATTTTAAAACTTTTACATTAATTGTTCTTTAGTATTTGATAGAATTCACCAGTGAAAACATCAAAGCGTCAGATTTTCTTTGTGGGAAGCTTTTTATTACTAATTCAATCTCTTTATTGGTATAGGTCTATTCAGGTTTTCTCTTTCTTGAGTCACTTTCAGTAGTTTGTATTTTTCTATGAAGTTGTCCATGTCATCTAAACTAGATCATTTCTTAGCATATGGTTTTTCATGGTATTCCCTTATAATCCTTTTTATTTCTCTAAGGTCAGTAGTAGCACCCACCTCTCCTTCACTCTTGACTTTAGTAATTTGAGTCTTCTATTTTTTTTCTTGACCAGTCTTTCTAAAGGCTTATTAATTTAGTTGAGCTTTCCAAAGAACAAAACTTTCAGTTTCATTGATGTTCTCTTTGTTTTTCTATTACTGTTTTCTATCTCCTTTGCTCCATATCTAAGCTGTATTATTTCCTTCCTTCTCCTTCATCTGAGTTTAGTTTTCACTTCCTTTTTCTAGTTGCTTAAAATGGAAAGTTGGTAATCTTTTGGAGATCTTTCTTCTTTTTATAACATAGGCATTTTCAGCTTGAAATTTCTTTCTAAACACTGATTTAGCTGCAGTCTACAACTTTAGTATGATATATTTTTGTTTGAATCCATCGCAAAATGCTTTCTAATTTCTCCTGTGATTTCTTCTTTGACCCATTGGTTATTTAAGTATGTGTTGTTTAATTTCCATATATTTATAAATTTCCAAATTTTAATATTGTTGATTTCTAATTCTGTTGTGGTTAGAGAACACATTTTATATGATTTCAAACCTTTTAAATTTACTGAGGCTTGTTTCATGGACTAGCCTGATATATCCAGTGCCACATGCACTTGAGAAGAGTCTGTACTCTGCTGCTTTGGCAGGCAAGTGTTTTATAGGTGATGGTTAAGTCTAGTTGACTTACAGTGTTGCTCAAGTGTTCTATTTCATTGTTGATCTTCTGCCTAGGTGTTCTATCAATTATTAAATGTGGGACATGATTTCTCTAATTAATATTGTTAGTCTATTTCCTCTTTCATTTCTTTTAGTTTTTGTTTTGTGTATATTGGGTGCTATTGTTAGGTAGCTATATGTTTATAATTTATGAATATATATTCCTGATAGATTGACCCTTTTACCATTATGAAATATTTTTCTTTGTTTCTAATAATAATTTTTATATTAAAATTTGTTTTATCTGATATTGATATAGCCATACCAGCTGTCCTTTGATTACTGTTTACATCATATATTTCTCCAATCCTTTACATTCAATCTATTCCTGTCTTTGCACCTAAAATGTGTTTCTTGTAAGTATTGTATAGTTGGTTCATGTTCTTTTTTCTATTCTTCCAATCTCTGCTTTTTGATTAGAGTACTCAATACATTTAATGTAATTACTGATAAATTAGGATCTATGTTTTCCATTTTGCTATTTCTTTTCTACCTGTTTTATATAATTTTTGTTCTTGTATTCTTCCATTACTGCCTTCTCTTGTTAAATAGATACTTATTATGTGCTATTTTAATACCTTTATTGCTTTTTCTCATTATTAAAAACAATTTTTTAATGGTTGTCCTGGGTATTTCATTTTCCATCTTATGAATTTTTGTTCCACTACAGCCTCATTCCTTTCCCTACTCATTTTTTGCTATTATTGCCATGTAAGTTAGATCTTTAAATACTATAAGCCCATTGACACAGTTTTATAGTTATCACTGTATGCAGTTGTCTTTTAATCAGGGGAAGAGTTCTAAACAAAATAATACATTGAAATTGTCTTTTATATTTACCTATATAATTATCTTTCTAGTGTTCTTGACTTCTTCATGTGGATTTGAATTATTGTTTAGTGTCCTTTCATTTCAGCCCAATAGATTCCCTTTTAGTGTTTTTATACAGGGCAAGTCTGCTAACACAGAATTCCCTCTGCTCTCTTTTAATTTCACCTTCATTTCAGAGGAATAATTTTGCTAGATACATAATTCTTAGTTTACAATCTCTTCCTGCTAGAATAACAAATCTATAAGCATAGTTGGAATTGCTTAACACTCCTTTATTGGTAATGGGCAAAACGCCTATTGCCAATAAAGACAAAAAAAAATCAGTAGAGATATAAAATATTTGAATAAAACTATCGATCAACTTGACTTAATTGACATTTATGTACTTAATAACAGCAAAATACACATTCTTTTCAAGGACATATTTTATAATCTAAGCTGGGTCACACTATACAACTCAATAAACTGAAAAATACTGAAGTCCTATAGAGTGTGTTCTATGACCACAATGGAATTAAATTGCAAATCAAAAGTAATACAATATCTAAATATTTAAATCATTGGGAATTAATCAAGACATTTATTTCCAAGTAAATCCATGGGTCAAAAAAGAAATCATGGGAGAAATTAAAATATATTTTTAACTTAAAAACACCATGTAAAAATTTTCAGGATCTACATATATCTGTCCTTCTACAGAGAAATATAGTTTAAATGCTTATATTAGAAAAGTAGAAAGGTCTCCTTTAAGGTAGTATGCAAAGTAAATAAATCAGAAAGAGAAAGACCAATACCATATGAATCATTTATATATGAAATTTTAAAAAGCCAAACTCATGCCTTGACCGGGTTTCTCAGTAGTTGGAGCATCTTCCCATACACCAAAAGGTTACGGGTTGGATTCCCAGTCAGGGCACATACCTAGGTTGTGAGTTCAGTCCTAGTCAGGGCATGTACCAGAGGCAACTGATCAATGTTTCTCTCTCACATCCATCTTTCTCCCTCTCTCCCTTCCTCTCTCTCTAAAATCAATGTAAACATATCCTTGGGTGAGGATTAAAAAAAAAGCCAAACTCAAAGTAACAAAGTGATGGTTACCAGGACAGAGGGTGGGGTGCAGGGGTAGGGGGTGCAGGAATGGGGAGAGACTGGTCAAAAGGTACAAACTTTCAGTCATAAGATTAGGAAGTTCTGGGGATCTAATATACAGCATGGTTACTATATAATACTATATATACTAATAATACTGTGTTTTATATGAAAGTTGATAAGAGCATAGACCTTAAATGTTCTCACCACAAAAAAGAAATGGCTATATGTGATGGGATGGAGGTGTTAACTGATGCTATGGTGGTAATCATATTGCAATATTTAAGTGTATGAATGATCAGCACGTTGTACACCTTGAACCTACACAATGTTGTATGTTAATTATGTCTCAATAAAGCTAGGCGGGGGATAGAAATGTCTAAAATCGGTGCTCTAAGCTTTCACATTAAGAAGCTTGAAAAAGAGAACAAATTTTAAGGGGAAGTATATAAAAAAGGAAACAAAAATGAGTGGAAAACAATGAAATAGAAGACAAGTAATAGAGAAAACTCATGAAGCTAAAGGTACTTAAAAAATTACTACATTTGTTAAACATTAGCAAGCTGATTAAAAAAAAGAAAACAGAAATTATAAAGGGACACTTCTACAGATCCTTATAGATCTTAAAAGAATGTAATATTGTGATGCTCTATATGCCTATTAATTTGACAACTTAGATAAAATGGACAAATTAATTGAAACATACAACTTAACAAAACACAAAAAGAAATTTAAAATCTGGATAACCTCATATTTATTTCATACTGTTCTTTCTTTTAGTTCTTTCATATTTTCTTGTTCAACTCTTTAATCCATTTAGAAATTTATTTTAGATTACTGTGTGAAGAAAGGGTAAAATATAATTTTTCCAAAGACTTAAACCTGATCCAATTCCATTTGTTAAAAAAACCCACTGATGTAGATGGCTCTTTGTGATAAACAAAATGTAACCACACACTTGGACTGTTTCTGGCAACCCATCACTGTTCACCCTTAAGACTGCAGACTTCAACAGTAGACTTTATAGTGATTCACTAACTTTCAAAGACAAAGGGAATAAATGATGAGAAAATAAGAAAAATTACCATATGCTATGAAAAAATGACAAATTAAACAAATCTATTAGAGAGAAACAAATTTAACAGTCTTTTACAGAGAAAGAACTAATCAAACTATAATTTAAAATACATATAATATTGTCAGGGAGATAAGGGATAATAGGGAGAATTTAAAGAAATATATAAGATTGAATATGTTGAGAGTTTCAAATAGAATGGATAAGTAAATGCCTCACAGTAGGACACATTATAATAAAAATTTCAAATAGAAAATTCTAAAATGTTCCAGAGAGATAAACAGGCCAGTTAAAATGAACAAAAATGATATTATCAGATTTTTCCATTGCAACACTGGAGGTAAGACAATGGTGTTATAATATCTTTACATTTTTTAAGAAAATTAAACTTTTTTAGACAATAGCTTAAAGCATAGAATTTATCACAAGTTTGAAAATAGTGGTGAAGGGAATTAAACAATTAAATATTTTTTTCAATTACAGTTAACACTCAATATTATTTTATATTAGTTTCAGATAGGAATTAAACAATTTTGAAACCAAAGATGTTAAGATAAAATATTTAAAAGTTATATCTAAATGTTAGTTCTTAATTCACTTTTATTCTATTGCTAATATTCTTTAAATGAATCTCAATATTTCTGTAGTGGTAGAATTAATTGGTCCAAATGCATTATAGTTGTGTAAGTTCAATAAATCAAGAAATGATTGGGTTCAGCCATATACAACTGAAAACCAAATAGCTGTGACTTCGACAAGAGTGTCTACATGTATGTATTATTTTTATTATAAAAATTTCCATGCATGCACAAAAATAGAGATAACAATACATCTAACCCCCAGGTGCCATTAATCAGCTTTATTTATTCTCATTCTCCATCTTTTTTTTTTTTTTGACAAAAAGCATCCCATAGGTGGTGCTGTGTATTTCATATAGCTTCACAACAGAAAGCACATACTAGTGGTCCAGATTAGTGGTTCAGATGTCACAAGCTGGCACCATTAATGAGGTCTCTGAGATCCTACAACCCATCTAATCCCACCTAGGTATACATGCTGAAGGAAGTCTTACATGATTCCAAACGAAAATATGATGGAGGATATTTATTGCTTCACTGATTGAGACGTGGGAAGTGGAGTCAAGGCAGCATACCCACCCTGGGTTCTGAATGACACACTGCAGGGGGGCACATGCAATGGAATACACCGCAGCACCGAAAAGCAGTGGGCTGTGTATATGCACCTGGCAATGAGTGAAGCAAGCATGTGAAAAAGTATGTCACAATTTCTTTACAGTCATGAAAATACAGTCACAGTAACAATACCAGATGTTTTAAAAGGATGCATTCAAATTCAAGATTAAATATCAAATGCATTAGAGTGGCTGCTCAGAGCCATAAGCAAAGGGGAAGGGGAATAGGGAGGGATAAAAACATACACTGAAGAAATGAAGCCAAAGTGGTGCCTCACACAGATAAGTGACAGTCATGCAGCATGAACTGAAGGGAAAAGAAAATGGTGCGCTGAAAACTCTGTGCTCTCTGTGTGGTGACTTTTTTCCTGGCTGGCATTCAGCTGGTCTGCACTGGGACCACGATATCAGTGGTTCATGGTGAACACCAATTCTGAGTGGTCAATGCCCAGGCCTTACTGGATGTTAAATGCTCTGAATATGACTCTGGCGTTTTCTTGTTTTATGGATGTGACGTCCTCTCCTATCCCCTAAAGCAGTTATCTTTCACTCACGATCAGTTATTCTGTTTGCTCGACATGATTTTCTGTTGTAGGCTATAAATTTCCTCTCATGCAGAGCAGCGAGCACAACTGATGCTGATTGTCCCATCTTCTTTATGGAAGAAGCATTTTGGAGTAATTTTCTTCTGCTCATGGTTTGAGCTACCGAGTCATCTGTTCTTTTATTTATTTATTATTGAATTTATTGGGGTGACATTGGTTAATAAAATTATATAGGTTTCAAGTATCCTATCTCGAACAGTCCATCTGTTCTTATCATTGTAATTGCATCTGATTTTTTCCCAACTTCTAGGAATTCCTCAGTTTCTGGTTTGCTGGTTATAGCCTTTCTTATTTTCAATTTTAGGATTTATTTTTAAGTAATTTCTATCTCATTTTAAGATATGTGGGGTGGGAGAAGAAGAAGGCTAGAGGGGTTTGTCTGCCATCTTGCTCAGTTTCCCCTACACATTTTAGCTCAAGGGCTCAGATTGGGCACAAGAGAAAATACATAGGAACTCTTAGATGAGAAAAGATGTGATGAATCGCGGTGTCCCACTGGGGTGGGGGTGAGAGTCCACGGGAATCCCAAAAGAGGAACAAGGGCACGGGAGCAGGAACATGCTGAGCATGCCTTTGGACCACAGAGTGGAAGTGTTGACCCAGATGCAGACTGACCTTCTGTGGGTGGTCAGTCTGAGGAAAGGTCAGGGCCAGAGAAGCCAATCTCAGAGCAGTACTCAGGACCCAGATGAAGGGTCACCACAGGTGAACTAGGAGCTGCGGATTGTTTCCAACAGCCTTGGACGCTGGCCTTCCTGCACAAGGTTGTAGTGCTCAATGCTTAGGGCGACCCCCATCGGGGCGCACAGGAGGAGGAGAAGAAAGATTCATCCTGGATCCGCAGACGAGGTTAAACATACCCAAGGGTCCTGGGACCCAGGCTGGGAGGGGGCAGAAACCTCTGTCACCGCTGTCCCCACCAAAACGTTTTGACCCTGAGAAGGAAGGAAGAGGAAGAGATTAACAAATGGAAGTCAATCCTTTCCTCACCACCTTTCCCTGCCATTCCTTCGACCGTGTCCCCGTTACCAGGTCCTCCTGTGCCCCTCTTGTCTCCCTTCCCCCTACTTCCAGCCATGCCCCTTCCTGTCCCCTAAACCTTCTCCCAGCTCTCTGCTTCCTCCTCCTGCCCTCCTTCCTCTTAGGATGGAGAATGAGGCTGAGCCTGAGATGGGAGCTCTGGGAATGCATCTCTCTCTAAGGTCCATTTCTTTCAAATGGGAGCAGATAACATCTGAGTAAAAGGCAGAAATTGTGAGGAATTAATGAATATTTAGATTAGACAATATTTAAATTAGATAGATTTTCCCCACCTCTGCGTTCTCTGGTTCCCTCTTCTTGGCTGTCTTTTCTGAGACAGAAGTCGCTTCCAGGTCGGTTGCCCCCACCCCCTTGTCAAACCCATCCCACTCAGCCTGTGCCCAGTGCCTGTAGCTCAGGAGGGCAGACAGGACTGACAGCACCAGAGCTTTGGCCACCTGGAATCTGGGACAGCCCAACCAGGGGGCAGAGGGAAACTTGATTTCCTGGTGGCAGGAAGGAGAGGGAGAATGGACCTGGGCTGGGATATCAGCTGCTCCTACAGTGTCCCCGAGCCAGGTCCCTTGTGGCTGGAGCTTGTTTGTATCTATAAGGACCACCCTGAACTGACAGTGCAGGAGCAATGCACACAGGAGAAGGGGACAGGGCTATAGGGGTGTCTCTGGGCCTCTGAGGAGACCCAGTCATAGGGAACCCAAGAGTCTTGGATGGAGGAAAAAGCTGGCTCCCGGCAGCGATAGGGATCAGAGCTCAGCGGACTGAGGGAGGAGGGGGGAGAGAGAGCCAGGGAGTTGGAAGAAACCTACTGGCTCAGAAAGGACAGAGCTGTCACGCCAGACCATCAGCAGGAAGCTACTGAGACCAGAAAAGAAAGGCAGATTGGGGGGGAGGGGCGTGGAGGGTGGGAGAAGGCTCCAGAATCACAGCTGGGCAGACCAGGTGTGGGAGTCACGAAGAGGGCCCTGGGGAGGACTCTCAGGTCCCAGCAGTCAGAAGCCTGGGTCTTTGCCCTGTCTCTGTTCCTAAGTGGCAGGGTGACAGTTTTGGACCATCCAACCCCTTGCAACCTCTGGGCCTCATTTCTCCCCTGTGATGTCTTGGATGGTCCCTAAGATGCTTTGGGAATTCTAAGAGGCTTCTTCTCACATCTGTGGGCTGTAGGGAGGGAGGAATGACTGTGGCTGTCTACACTCACATCGGAATTCCTGTGTGCCATGTTCCTAGGGACACTGAGAACTGCGCAGTGTCCTCATTTTGCTGGTTGAAAAGGTGTAAACTGGCACTTTATGGTTGTTCTCATAGACATTTCTTTGATTGCTAACAAGTGTGAATATCACTTGGATACCTTTTGGGTTTCCTCTTCTGTAAACTTCCTTTCACATGCTTTACCCATTCCCATTGGGACACCTGCCTCTCTTGTTTTTTGTTGTTGTTTTGTTGTTGTTGTTGTTTTTAAATATATTTTATTGATTATGCTATTAGAGTTGTCCCATCTTTTTCTCCCCTTTATTCCCCTCCACCCTGCACACTCCCTCCCACCGCAATTCCTCAACTTAGTTCATATCCATGGGTCGTACATGTAAGTTCTTTGGCTTCTCCATTTCCTGTACTATTCTTAACCTCCCCCTGTCTATTTTGTACCTACCATTTATGCTTCTTATTCCCTGTACCTTTAACCCCATTTCCACCCTCGCCCTCTCTGCTGATAACCTTTCATATGATCTCCACTTCTGTGATTCTGCTCCTGTTCTAGAAGTTTGCTTAGCTTGGTTTTTGTTTTTTTAGGTTCAGTTGTTGACAGTTGTGAGTTTGTTGTCATTTTGCTGTTCATAGTTTTGATCTTCTTTTTCTTAGATAAGTCCCTTTAACATTCCATATAATAAAGGCTTGTTGATGATGAACTCCTTTAACTTGACCTTATCTGGGAAGCATTTTATCTGCCCTTCCATTCTAAATGAATGGAAGCTCAGAGAGTCCCAAAGAAGTTGAACCCAAGGAAGCACATACCAAGGCACATCAAGTCTCAATCTATTTTTTTCTCATCATTTTATTTTTTTTGGAATTTTTCCACTTCTAGGATTTCAGAGTATTTGTTTAGGACTGACTGATTGCTTTGAGAAAGAGAAAGAGACATTGACTTGTTGTTCTACTTAGTTATTCATTCGTTGGTTGACTTCTGTATGTGCCCTGATAGGGGGATCAAACCCGCAACCTTGGCATGAGGCGGGTGATGCCCTAACCAACTGAGTTACCTGGTCGGGCCTCAGGATTTATTTATTTAAAAATCTTTGTAGATCATGTGGCTATTTTCCTCTTTTTTTTTCAATTTGTTGTTTATTTACATCTTTTAATATCTTTTATGTTCATCAGTCTTGACAGAAATAGGTCTATCTTATTAAATTTTTCAAAGAACAAATTATGTTTTCTTAATCTCTACTTTTTAAATCCTTTTTATTGACTTCTGGCCCTCGCCATTATTATTTTTATCTCTTAAATTTCCTCAAACTTGTTCTGTTGCTAACTCTCCATCTTCTTGACTTCAATTCTTAACTCATCTATTTTTATCCTTTTATGTTTCTGACAAATGTATTAAAGTTATTTATTTTGCCTCTAAATACTAGCTCTACCTCATCAATTTGATATATGGTGTTCATACTATCATAATATATTTTATTATATACTTAATGATTTATATATTATTATATATTACTATTACTTTGTTTCAAAATATACTATTTTAGCTTTAACTCTGCATTCCTAATTTTCTTGCATTATGTTTAGAGAGTATATTCCATATCATATTAATTCTTTGGAACTTATTCAAGCTTCTTTTATTTCCTCATACAAGGCCTAGTTTTGTAAATAGTCTATGTATATTTGAAAGAATATATATTATCTGTTTTTATTTATATAGAGTGTTATATATATGTATATATGCAGTTTATATATACTTATAATGTATTTATTAAATATTCATAATACACTTATATAGTTGAAAGTATTTTAAACATGTTTATATATTATATAAACATGTTTATATAATACATAGTTTATATATTTTTAAATGTTTATTTTAAAATATAGTTTATTATATATTCTAATATATATAACATATTTGTAAGTATTGGGTTGGCCAAAACATCTGTTTAGTTTTTTCCATAACATAAAAGACATATTTTTCACTTTCACCAACAGCTTTATTGACTTGAATACTCTAAGTATGTCGGCTGTCTCTTTCTATTGGTTTCTAGTGAGTAGAGGCCAATGATGCTGCTAAACATCTTCCAATGTATAAGACAGCCCCACAGCAAATAATTCTTTGGCCAAAATATTGATAGTACCAAGAAATCTGGCACTATCATTTGAAACTTTTGACACACTCAATCAGCACCTTCGCCATAAACTGCACAAATCTTTTTTTGTGTTTCAGTTGCATTTTTACCTTTCTTGAAATAAAAAAGCATAATATGCCAAAAATGTTGCATATCTTCTTCCATCTTCAATATTAAAATGGCTGCACAAAAATTCACCAATATTGATAAGTTTTTTTAAATGCATACTGATATGACAGCTGTCACAATAAAATCTAACAGAATTGTTCTGAATGAAGTTAAAGACAACTAAGCACTACTAGAGACATCCTGCAGAGAAAACGTAATGGACTTTTTGGCCAACCCAATATTATATAAATATGTATGATACCTAAAATTTATTATCTTCTGCTTTAGAATTTTGATTCCTCTGTTTATTTTTTGTTTCATTGATCTCTCTAATCTTTTGAGAGAGATGTGACTCTCCAACTACAATTATTCATTTCTTGCATTTCTGATAGTGTTGCTTGGTATATTTTGTGGTTATACATGTAGGTGTATATATATTTATGATGGTTCTATTTTTTCATTTAAGTGTGCCTCTTATCAGTACTTATTATAAATCTTTGTCTCATAATATCTTTATCTTAAATTCTATTTTGTTCAATATTAAGATTTCCACTATTATTTTGTTTCATATTAGCCAGGTATATTTTTTCAGCTTTTTATTTATAACCTATTAAAATCTTTTTTTAAGTGTATCTCTTATAGACAATTTTTAAAAGCCCTACTGAGAGTCTATTCCTTTTATTTTTAACAACAGAACTGCATTTTTTCCAATATTATTTTGTATTCATTTCAGGTCTACAACATAGCGATTAGACACTCATATACTTTACAAAATCTTCTCCCCAGTAGTCCCAGTACCCACCTGGCACCATACCTAGCTATCACAATATTACTGGCTATATTCCCTATGCTGTACTTTACAGCACCATAACTACTTTGTAGCTACCAATTTGTACTTCTTAATCCCTTCACCTTTTTCACCCAGTCCCTCAAATCCCCTCCCCTCTGGCAATCAGCAGTCTGGTGAGTCTCTATTCTTATTTTGTGAGTTTAACCCACTTATATTTATTGGAACTACTTCTATATTAGATTTTATTATTGTCTTCTTATTTCACTGTTTCCATTTATTGTAATTTATTTAATTTTTTTTTTCAATTACAGTTAACACTCAGTATTATATTAGTTCCAGGCCATCCCACCAATTTTTCCCATACCCATTTGGCACTATACATATTTATTACAATATTACTCACTATATTCCCTATGCTGTATTTTACATCGATGACTATTGTTAATTTATTTTTATTATTTCCTACTATCCTTTGAATGAGGTTTTTTTGGTGGGGGTTTGCTGTTTTAAAGGACATACATTCTGGACTTCTGGCCAAGATGGAGGCATAGGTAAACACGGCTTGCCTCCTAGCACAACCACATCAAAATTAAAACTAAACTATAGAATAACCATCACTCAGAACCATCAAAAATCGAGCTGAATGGAAATCTGACAACGACGGAATTAAAGAAACCATATCTGTCCAGACTTGTAGGCAGGGCAGAGACGTGAAACAGTCTGGTTCCACATTCACATGTGGTGGTTAAAAATTTGGGAGGGATAGCTTGGGAGCAAGGAGTCCCAGCCCCATTCCAGGCCCCCCAGCCCAGGGTTCCAGTGCCAGGAAGATAAGTACCCATAACTTCTGGCTGCAAAAACCAGTAGAGATTGAGTTGGTGGGAGAAACTTCCAGAGTCCCAAGCAGTTCCTCTTAAAAACCCACACATGGACTTACTCAGACTCCCTCCCTCTGAGCTCCAGCACGAAGGTAGCAACTTGAAAGGCACCAGTGGCATACAGGGAGGAACTGAAGTGTCTGACATCAAGGCAAGAGCTGGGGAACAGCCTTCTCCCAGATAGAAAAGCAGGCAGAGACCATTGTCTCTTTTCTCCCTCCCCCCACAGAGCCAGCAGGCTGAAGCCATACTTAAGACTCCATCAACTTGGCTAACACTGTTTGCCGCACCCTGAAGACACCCTAAGACTCTGTCCCACCCAACTTACGGACCCACCCAAGCTGTTAGCACTGACTTTTCCATATGAATGGCCGGTCTTGACTCATGCTTCACAACTTCCAAAATCCTCTCAAGCAAGCAACAACCAGCCTCAGTGAGCCCCCAGCCCCTGTACCTCTTGCTAAGTGGCCTCAGGCCTGACACTAGCCACAGCCAGCCTAGAGTCACAGCTTAGTTTTGCCTGGGAATATCCAAGCCCAGCACAAGCAGCAGCCATCTCAGATTACTTTATAACTCAGACAGGGTGCCCCAGACAAAACACAGGTGGGGGCTGACCTTGGCCTGCACCACCTGGGAAACCCCAGAATCAGCACACCCAGTGGAGAGTTACAGACCACGTCAGAGCACCACCACCCTGCCCCGGCACAGCTGATCCCCTATGGACGTTGGAGGCTGGTAGTCAGTGGTTACAGCCAATCCTTGTAGCTGACTGGCTTGGGTAAATCCCTCCCATTGACCTGCCAACAACAATCAAGGCTCAACTACAGAAGGAGGGTGTACTCATCCCACACGAAGGGCACACCTCAAGTACCCAGCTTAGGTGATAGGGGAGGCTGTGTTACTGGACCCTATAAGACATCTATTACATTAAGACACGCTACCAAGACTGGGAATCATAGCAGCTCTGCCTAATACACAGAAACAAACATAGAAAGGCTGTCAAAATGAGGAGACAAAGAAACATGGCCCTCATGAAAGAACAGATCAAAAGTCCAGAAAAAGAGCTAAACGAAATGGAGATAAACAATCTATCATATGCAGAGTTTAATACACTGGTTATAAGGGTGCTCAAGGAACTTGTGAGGACCTCAACAGCATAAAAGAAAACAGTCAGGAAAAAAGGATATGCTAACTGTAATAAGGAACAATTTAAAAGGTATACATTCTGTTTACTTAACTGAAGATCCATATTTATATTTATTTACTTCAATTGCTGCCTTCAACTTATCAATATCTGCATATTGCCTCTCATGAGACAAGTACATAACCATCCTTCATGGACTTCTGATCTGTCCTCCTCAACCCATGTTGATATTGTCTAGAATGTTATTTTTCAATTGTCATGGATATATTCTCTTTATTTCTTCATTTTGGTTCTAGTTGCCTTTTTTTTTTAAACCAAAATAGACTTTACCAAGAGGCCTGTTCATACTTACTTCCTCACCTCTTGCAGCATCTTCTGGATGTGTTTTTTATCTCAATTGAGTACTTCCTCCAAGAGCATTTTCAGTGGGCTCTTTGCATATGGCAAACCTTCTGAGGTCTTAGAAGTCCCAGAGTATGATGATCTCATGTGCAAATGACAGTTTGTCTGAATATAAACTTCTAGGTACAAAGTGCTTTTCTTTAACAGTTGAAAAATATTTCTCAACTGTCTTCTTTAATCCAGTATTCCTCTTTAAAAGTCTGATGTGAATTCAATTCTTGTTCTTTTCTGGTGGTCGGGCAGTCTTTAGAATTTCTTCATTGTCTTTGATGTCTTTACACTTCACATACTGGGTCTAGGGCTGTGATTTGTGAATGTGTGTGTTTCCTGTTTTTCCCTCTTGGTAATGTATGAGGTTTTGATCCAAGATCTTTCCTTTTTTCATCATTCTCAGAGATGTATATCCTTTCTTCGAGTATTTTTTCCTTTCTATTTTTTCTCAGAGATTTTTTAAATAACTGTATGTTAGTACAACGACTTCTACTTTTTCATGGCTCTTCACTTTAAAAAAAAAATTTTAATCCTCACCCAAGGATATGTTTATTGATTTTAGAGAGAGAGGGATATATATGGTGGGGGGCGGGGGAGAAACATCAATGGGAAAGAAAAGCATTGATTAGTTACCTCCAGTATACACCCTGACCAGAGACAGAACCCACAACCCTTTGGTGAATGGGACAACGCCCCGACCATCTAAACCACCCAGCCAGGTCCTTTTTGATTCTTCAGTCTCCTAATGCTTTCCTCAACCTTTTTGAGAATTCTTCAACTTCTCTTCCAGTTCGTTCTCCAGCCACATTTACCCTTTAACACATATATTGTGGTCTTTATTTCAACTATAATGTTTTTCACGACCAATATTTCACTTAGCAGTTTGAATGGCTCTTGTTCTTGAATCACATAGTCTATGTCTTCCCCTACTCCTTTAACTGTACTGACCACATTTACTTGGAATTATTGTGCTGTCAGTTTCCATAGTTCTGCTCCCAGTAGTTCCTGTTCTTTTGGTGTGTTGTCAGATGCAATGTTGTTTCAGCTTGTAAATTCTGATTCCCGAGGAGTTATCATATACCCAATATGGCCATAAGTAATAGGAAAGAAAGCTAAATCCTTCTTTCTAGTGAATTTTAAAAGTGAAAGGGATAAACCCCAGAGTACAAGGGTACCCCCTTGTGTACCCACATTGTTGCCATTCTCATCTTCTCGTCAGGGTTGCAACTTTAAGCTCTTTGGGGGTTGGAGAAGAAAGGGGTTAGGGAGCAAATATCCATGGGCAGTTGGCCACCTATTTTCATCAATACTTCGCTGCTTCAGCTGTGCCACATGGCCCCCTAGAGCACCTGTGACCTGGACTGCTGCAGCCTATTTCTATGGTAAAGGACAGGCCATGAAAGTCTCAAGGCACGTGACTGCAAGGGCCAAGAGAAAAATCAAGTTTCCTCACACCTGTCTCTTGCTATGTCTGCAGCCACCGTCTGCCCCAGACGTTCATACCCACCGTGCAACACATACCAGCACAGCTTCCCGCTCCCACATTGTTGCCGTTCCATTTGGTCTCATTCCAGAAATCCACGCCTGCCTTTTCTATAGTTCCTCCAAAGCTAATGGCCTGTATCATCCTCTTCATTTCTCTTTCTCCAACTCGTATCTAACCCCGGGGCAGGGGGTTCTCTGCAGCACGCTGCGCCTCAACCACCTTGGAGAAATCCTTGGGTTTCCTCTTTGTGACTGTGAGGCTGCATGAACTGTCTGGCCGTCCTTTCCCAAGACCCTCCCTCCTGGTGAGACCCCTGACCTACCTGTGTTCCAATCCATTGAGGGGAAGCAGGCCAGAAGTCCCCTCTGGAGAAGTGATTAGAATTCAGGAAGACAAAAAGAAAACATGGCTACCGAGGAAGCCAGAATACAGACTGACCCCAAAAACCTTGAGAGGACGTAGAGAGGGAACGGAACCAGCACCTTAGGGCCCTTTGGGCCATACTGGGGCCTGGGGTCATTACAGCCAAATAAAGTCCAGGCTGGCACTGAGCCCAAAGGGAGGAGTTTCTCCCTGAGCTGATGGGAAGCGAGGGGCAGAGCTGGGACATGCAGGTGCAAGGCCTTTCAGGACGGGCTTGCATCTTGGGATACTCAGCCCATCCATAACTGTCCTTGTGATCAGGTCAGAGGTGCGCATTTTTCTCCCTGGGCCCTAAGCCTAGCAAGCCCTGAATGTGGCTTCCCACCAGCCCAGGCCCCAGGGGCTCGGCCCCCATGGTCCCTCCTTTCCTGAAGCTGAGGTTACCAGGCTACCTGGCCAGCCTTTTTCTGTTCCCACAATGAGACCCCAGACCTACCTGTACTTTCCAGGAGCCAGGCGGAGGTCCACATAGGAGAAATGGTCAGAGCTAAAGAGAAAAGAAAGTAGACAACAACTTTCCAGAGGCCAGACAACAGAATGGGACCTGGTCCTAAAACCATGAAAGGAAGAGACCCAGGGATAGTCCCTCAGGGCTCCTTAGGTGAGGAGTGATCTGTGCCTAAGGTCTTCACAGCAGAGGTGTTGGTGTGTGTAAGAAAAAGAGAGTCAGAGAGAGAATCTAGGTTCCTGTCCAGTGATCCCTGGGCACCTCTTCTCGCCAGGCAGGGCCAGGATAGGCAAAGCGGAGCAGGGGCGACAGCCCTTCTCAGGAGACAGGGGCCTCGGTCCCCTTGGACATCCGGAGTGATGGAGGCATACGAAGCGGGTGAGTGGTGTTTCCCTCAGGCCCTGGGAGAGAGAGGGTATTCATTCAAGAAAGGAGCTCACCTGAAGACACCACCAGGCTGATGTTTCTGAGAATAGTGACCACGTTGCTGGGAGAGTTGCAGCTTCAGCACCAATAGGGCTCCAAGTCCTTCTCCCTCAGCGGAGTCATGGGATGATGAAGAAGCCCGCATCTGGCACATCCCACATCATGTATCAAGAGTCCAGAGCTGCTGTTTGCGGCTTGGAGCTGGTGACTAATCTGGCACAGCCATATGGAGATGTTTGCTGACACCAGGTTTTTTGTCTGTAGGGCTCTTCCTCAGGAGATCTCAGGAATTTCACACACATTGTCTACCCCGCCACCTCAAGAAACTCCTCAGGCATATCTTCCCCTGAAAACCTGGAGAACAAGCCCTCATGTCAGGGCCCTGGCTGGGCCCAGACACCTGTATCACCGGGCTGAGGAAAGGGGAGAGGGGCCAACTTCTGATGCCCACACCCAGAAAATGGCCCCCACACCCAGCCCCCTGGTCACAGAGCCCCCCTGTTCCCTGCCCTACCTCTCTCCTCCACTCTCTGCCTCTCGCCTGAGGCCAGGAACACCAGCAGGACAGGTGACAGGGGCAGGCATGGAGCTCCCCAGGCCATGCCACCCCCAACCCGTTTCTGACAGCGGAGGACAGAAGAAAGGAGGAGGCCTCTGGAGAGAGGGAAGCTGGGCCCAATTCTGCCCCAGCTGCCCAGCATCTCGGAGCTGCGAGAACTGTGAGAAACGCCAACACCTGACTGGGGAAGTGGCTGGCCCGAGAGGCGGGCTCTGTGGGCAGAGGGAAGGGACGGGCAGCCAGGCCTGGGCGAGGGGCCATCAGCTTAGGGTCTATGTCTGGGCCTGGAGACCTCAGCCCTGACTCAGTCGCTCCCTTTTTCTTAACTTCTCCCATCTTTATCGCGCCACACCTTCCACCCATCACACTCCTTCATCGTCGATGCGGAAACCTCTGAGATGTCCAGGAAGAAACCACGGTGCAGTAAGAGGCTGTCCCCCTTCTCTTTCGCTCTGTGCCCTGCTTATGAGTGGCCAAGGGCCTTTGGGGGCCTGATCACTCATTCAGGACTGGAGCCCTGAATCCCCCTGGTCCCCATTCCCAAGCATGGTGGGTCAATAATTTGTTTTTACCCTTGGGGGTTGGAGGGGGCAGAGTTTCAGTTCCAGGAACTGTAAGGATGGTCCCTGGGAAAGGTGGGGTCCAGGAGAGGTGGGAGGAAAAAGATGCCCTGAATGGCGATTTTCAGAGGGGAGGGCAGGAGGGAGCGGATCGGTTGGTGGGGGGGAGGGGAGAAAGCAGGGAGGGGAGCTGGACACCCTCCACTTCTTCAGGTCTCACTTCCTAATGGTGCTCAATCAGTGTTTGTTAAAGAAATTCATGAGTGGGTGCAAAGGTGAAAACTCTTTTTGTTTTAGTGATGTGCGTGTAAAAATGTGGAGAGGAAAAAAATGGTCAAAGTTAGAGCAACCTGAGCAACAAAATAAAGTGGTATTGAATTGAAGCCCAAAGTATAAAATAAATACCCATGAGTTTGTACTAGTATAAATAAACGATTGAATAAATGAGTGGGGAGAATAGACAAATCTCCCATGCAGAAAAAAACCCAATAATTGATATAGACACTCTGGCCTTAAAGGGGGAGGCAGCATATCTCCCCACCCCTTAAGCATGGGCTGTCGTGGTTCCTTCCCTCCAAAGAGCACAGGACGGAAGGTGGGGGTGGGTAACTTTACAGTGGACAGACCTGACAAACATCAGTCCAGCCTGGTGATCAAGGCTAAGATCGACATTAATTATCATGTTTATAGTATGTACCCTATGATGTGGTGAGGATGTCACTTTACCTCTATGGTTTTTCTCCCCCAAACCCCTAACCCCATGAGGAAAAAACATCAAACAACTCTCAGATGAGGCACATTACAAAATGCCTGACAAATACTCCTCAAAATTGTCAAAGTCATCAAAAATAAGGAAATTCTGAGAAACTGTCATAGCCCAGGATAGCTTAAAGAGGCATGATGACCAAATGTAATCAGGTATCCTAGAAGGGATTCTGGAACAGAGGAGAGACATTAGGTAGAAGCTAAGGAAATCCAAATGACATCGTTATTGATTGGTTGATTGACTGATTGAGCCAAATGTACCATATTAATGTAATATATTGCTAATAGTGGAAACTGGGTACCTGAGAACTATTTGTAATATTCTCACAACTTTTCTGAAATCTGAATCTATTCTAAAATTTTTAAATGTAGAGAGACAATTTGTACAAAACCTGTTTATAAATACTCAATAACTAACAAAGAGAAGGAAAAAAATTTTTAATACTGATTGCAGCCACTTAAGTGACTAGTTTCTCTACGGTCCTCTTTCTGTGCACACACACACTACGTGTGTGTCCCGTTCATGCCACTTGTTTTCCCACTTGGCTGTAAACTAGCTCTCCTTCAGCGTGGTCAGAGCAGTGATTGTTTCACCTCCCTAAAATGAGCAGGCACCCCGGTCTGCTCAAGACCCCATATGTCCTTGGGCCTTCCTGTCCTGGTCCTGCTGTGCAACTGGGCCCTGGGACCCTCACAGAGAAGGCTGGCCACAGGAGAGAGGCAGTGGGAAGCTGGAGTTTCTGAGGCAAATGACCAGAATGTCTGGAGCCCAGACTGTCACCAAGCACCAGGAAACTGCTCAGGTAACAGGGGGATAAATGGGGAAGGGTCTGCAGCTACTGCTTCTCTGAGACCACGTGTCCTCACCATGCGAGTGCTCAGCTACCCTGCCTTAACTGGACTTCTTGGCTCAGTCGGAGTGGCCTGGGTTCAGGCCCCACAATCTGTACCCACCCAGTACGTCTAGTCCCCACATGGCTCCACTTCTGACTGCCATTCTGGTCCTGCCTCAGACCGTGCAGGAGTTTGTCTCCTTTCCCAGCTTCTGGAGTGCCTCCAAGGGGCCTCTCCCCAGCTAGCTCACTGTGTAGAGCCACAAGGGGGCGCCCTTGCAAAAAGCTGGTGCAGAGGACTCAAGCCTGCTGCCACCACCCGCATCCCTTGTCTAGAGCAGGTAACATCTGGCTGCACACTATGGCCCTGATACTGCGCTGTGTTTTGTCACTACCGTATTGTGGACACTCTTTGTTCCTCTCCAAACAGACAGTGAGTTCCCCGAGAGGCAGGCCGTCTGTTCTCACTGTTTGAGCCTTGCTTTGCCCACCCCTACGTCCGCAGTTGTCTGCGCATGCTCCTTAATCTGACAGGGAGGGGGCCGAAGAGCAATCTCCAGCCTCTAGCGTTTTTTTTCTGGTGGAGGCTGAGCTGCAGAGCAGGCCAGCGGCTTGCCCAGGGTTTCACAGAGATTTCGTAGCTGAGCTGGGCATTTGAACCCTGCCTTCAGCACACACCCGCACTTTGCCCACCACTGAGTAGCCCCCAGCCACCCCAGCTCCCTCCCAGTGTCCCCATCATCCATCCAAATGGGCGGGGCTTGCACGCGCAGGCCCAAGTACAGGCGGCAGCAAAGGAGGCTCCAGGAAAAGGGCAAAAGGACTGAGGCGCCAAAATAATATGAGCCCTTTCTCTGAGAAAGGAAAATTTTAAAAAATCAGAAGTGCGATCGTCTAAGAGAAAAATCTGCTTTAATTAAATGGAAACTTTAAGTCAGACTACCCAGGTGTAAAAGCACCGGGTACTATAAAAAGTTTTCATCTGCATGAATAAAGGATCCAAGTTTATAACCAGGAACTGAAAGATTTGTTAGCCAACCTGATCACGTATGAGAATATCTTTGTACATTGTCTAAAAGACGATATTCAAAATATTGCTGTCGAATGCTGGCTTGCCGAATATCCCCAACACAACCTGTTGATACGAGAAAGCTGAGCTTACGATATTTGGGAAGCCAGCATTCAACAAGGTAATTAAACCTACTCATTTTCCCCTTATGACTTATGTCTTGGGATCTTATTAAAGATGTCCTTTCCAATCGGAAGCACAATCTTATTTTGATACTGTATTTTAGACAATGCATGAAGATACAGTTTGGACATTCACAAACACAACACAGCAAGGAAATCGGCTCCAGGTATGGGGGGGGGGGGGTATTCTTAAAGCCCATCTCAGTCAACTAGAGCTGTGTTATCCAGTAGTCCAGCCATTAACCACATGTGCCTATTTACGTTATAGTTACGTTATAGTGAAAAAATTCAGTTCCTCCATCACACTCGGCACACGTCAGATGCTCCACAACCGCGCGTGGCTGGTGGCTACTGCGTTGGACAGGACGACGTGGGATATTTCCTCAGTCCCAGGAAATTCCGTGGGACAGCGCTGCTCTCTAGATTTTTGTTCCAACATAACTGGTCAGCTAACAAAGCTTTCGGTTCCTTGTTATAAATGTTGCTTCTTATTACTACAAATGAAAACTTTATGTGGAGTAAAGAAATGTCGAAATGAACTGTGTGGGAAGACAAACTAGCTTTAGGGTTTTCATCCCTCCCACAGCAGAGGAAGGAAGACAGAGTTTGTACATCTGCCAGTTATCTACAATTTACAGAATTATCAAGTACTTCTCATTGAATCAGAATCAGAGAACACAAGGAAGAGTGTGCTAGAGACAATGCAGTTTTCCATAAAAGAGCACATTTTTGATGGGAAAAAATGTGGCTTTGAGAGTCATTTCCAGAAGCTTCGAGTGAAATTTGTATAAAATAAAGTGCGTGAATTGCTTCCACATATTTTCAAGGAACTACTCAAATGTAAATATAT
>PVJD01011477.1:0-45962 GCA_004026545.1 Mormoops blainvillei
CCTGCTCCGGGGCATGGCGGGTGGTGGCCTGTTCTACTCCAAGAGCCTCAGGCTCTTCCCCTTCACAGGGAAGATAAGCTCGGGCCCCACCACGCGGGTATGAGACAACATCAGTGTCCGTCCGTCAGTCAATCAACAAACACTCGAGTTTCCAGGCACTTGAAGGCCACACAGGCACAGCTGTGAGCCAGGGCGAATCCCGGAACTGGTGTTGTTGTCGCTGTTATTACTGCTCCTGGGGGTCGCTCCGTGGGCTCCTTGGATGAGCTGTGTTCAGCCCAACGTGCCAGCCTCCTTTCACTAAACTTCGTAAGATGCTATTAGTCATGGCAAGGCTGTCACGTTCTTGCTTTGTGACCAGTGTTCTAACAGCAAGTGGCAGTTGGAAGTCCTACTGTCACTTGCGTAATCCCCCCCGTCTGCCTCTACCTTGTGTGACCCCGGTCGGGGCTGACCCTCGAGGATGCCTGCTTTGTGGGGCTGGGTTCCCCCATGGGGCTGCACCTCCAAGAGCTGATGTTTCCCCCAGAGATTTTCTGGTGCCGACGTGCCTGTACACAGGAGAGCGTGAGGTGCGTGCAAAGATACACACGTGTGTGCTGGAAGCTACAGCCCGCCCACCCGAGCAGCCTGCAGGGTGACCTGGAACACAGCCGGGCCCTTTGCTCAGTGCGGCTGGGAGTCTACGGGGTCCCCAGATGGCTGGGCAGCCCCCCGGGGGCCAGGGGCACATTTGCTCTCTTTCCCAAATCCCAGGGGGATCCTGATGCCCCTTTGCTCTGCCTGCCACCTGGAGTGGGGGGGGACTTTAACATTCACTCCTCGCTGCTGGGGGGCTTTCCTTTCGTCCCTGAAATCAGAGTGTGGAGACACACTGCCCCCCCCCCCATCTGTACCCAGTGCCGCTCTCCTGGCCTCTCTGTTTCTGTTCCCATATTTACTCTCGCCATCAGATGGTCAGGTATTGCACATTCTAAGAATTCTTGCAGGATGTTGTTGGAAAATGCCGCCCCCGCAGGTGCGTGCCCCCCGGCACGCCCTCATGGGGCCACTTAGCTGGGGCTATGTGCCCACTCGAGCGAAGAGGCAGTGTCACGCCCGTGAGTCCCGTCTCAGTGTTCCCAGTGATGTCACACCAGAAGCTGTACTGACCCCGGGGCCACACAGGATTTACTTTTTCGTTTTTTTGCCCTTGCTAACCCAGTCTAAACGGTACCTCATGAAACGCCGCTCCCGGCCAGAAGCCCTGAGAATTTATGGGTCAATTCCCTTCTTGTAAATTGAGTTATGTCATGGGTGTGCAAGGAAAGACGATGATGAGTTTGTCCCCGTTCAGCTAGCGTAAATCATCGTGTGAGAAACTAGTTTAATTTCACCACGTAGCTGGGGGTGGGTGAGGAGGGTGGACAGGGAACACACCGCGGTCCCTCACCAAGAGTTATTTCTACGGGCTTCCGTCCTTGCCGATGGCATTTCCCAGGCAACTCAGAAAGGGTCTCTCAGAGGCAGGGGCTTCGGGGGCCTCTGTGCAGGGCAGAAGGAACACAAAGTCTGACAACGGACACCTTTTATCAGGCGGAGGGCATGACTTGTGCACGGGAGGTCACCCCACGAAGCACCGGGTCTTGGCGGGCCCTGAGTTCCGGGGCCTTTGCAGAAGTGCCCCCCAGAGCCCGGTGTGGCCGCCCAGCCCTCTCTGGGTGGCTGGCGCCCCCGGGCCCATCAACTCGGCCCTCAGGGTCCCTTCCTCCGTTCTCTTTGATCAGCAGGGGGTGAGAGGCCACCATTTGTATTTACTTACTTCCCTGGAATCACAGAAACACACTCCCAGTCA
Source organism: Mormoops blainvillei (assembly GCA_004026545.1). Lineage (NCBI taxonomy): Eukaryota > Metazoa > Chordata > Mammalia > Chiroptera > Mormoopidae > Mormoops > Mormoops blainvillei. Next base: position 1,835 of record PVJD01011477.1, read on the forward strand.
CTGACGACTCTGGTCGCCAGTTCCCAGGACAAGAGTTTCTTATTTTTGCAAAGTTTTTAAGAGAAACTTCCCTAAGTCGTTTTAGTCGAATTTGGAAAAATTCGGGAGACCATCCCCTCTCTCATCTTCTTCCTTGCAGGCCTGTCGATCCTGCCAAGACGCTTTTCTGTGACGGGACTAATGTCCGTGTGAATCCCAAACTCCTGAGCCTGGGCTCCGGCCTCTGCCCGAGGAACATAATTAGCAGGTGTCTTGGCGGCTCCGGGGCCGCGTCAGAGCTGGCGCAGGAAGCCAGCCGCCTGTGCGCTGGGCTCCCCCCAGGTGAGTGAGCCCGCCGGCCCCGTCTGGGGTGCGGCGGTAGACCCCAACGGCCTGGCGCTTTTCCTAAGCTGAGCCGTGTCGGTGGGGGCGCTCTCCCCCCACAGGATGCACTTCGGTTTCTCCCAGCCCACGTGCTGAAGGGAAGACCTCGGCAAGGGGAGGCCCCCGCCGGGGCTTCGGCGGGGCAGGCTCAGTGCTGTTGGTGCCGCAGTGGCTTGAGATCACAGCAGACGGCCCTCGGTTCCCTTCTGAGCTCCGACCGAAACTCTGGCTGCAGTTGCAATTGTTCTTTTTGCAAACGTGGACATGGCCGTGAGGTTCTGAGTCCACCAAACGCGCTGTGATGAAGAGTCAGCACCTCTGCCAGTGGGACCTTGTCAGTGTGGTGTCCTGCGCAGGGACGGTTATTCTGAAAGTGGCCTTGGGAGCAGAGGGGCTGGCTGGGCCCCCCGCAGGGGCGCAGCTGCCGTCTCCTGTCTCTGCCCCTCTGCCCAGCCTGTGCTACCAAGTGGCTGCACCAGGGCACGCTGGCTGTGGGACGCCCCGGGGCACCAGGGTAACACACTGCCTGTGTCCCTCAAACGGGTTGTCCTTACTGATGCGCTTTCACTAAGAGGCAGACTAATACGCCAGTAATGAACTAGCGGGAAAAAAGGGAACAAAGAAAACAATCGCAGTTACAGTGGAACCAAAAAACAATACCTAGAAATCAATTTAATCGAGGAGGTAATAGGCCTGTACTTGGAAAATTATAGGACACCGAAGACAGAAATGGAAGAAGATACAGATAAAGTGGAAGTGTGTCCTATGTTCATGGATGGGACGAGTTAAGATCCTCAAAATGTCCCTACAACCCAAAGCAATGTATAGATTCAATGGAATTTCTATCAAAATACCAATGCTGTTTTCAAAGAACTAGAAAAATAATCCAAAAATGTGTATGGAAACACAAAAGACCCCAAATAGCCACAGCAATCTTGAGAAAAAAGAATAAAGTTGGAGGCATTCTGCTACCTGTTGTTAAACTATACGAGGCCGTACTAATCAAGACAGCAAGGTACCGGCATAGAGACAGAACAGTGAGCCCAGAAATAAACCCACACGTGTGTGGTCAACTAATACGTTACCAAGGAGACAAGAATATGCAACAGGGAGAAGCTAGTCTATTCAGTAAATGGTGTTGGGAAAACTGGACGGGTAAATGCAGACACTGAAACCAGACCACCTCCTCACACTACAGACAGGAATACACCCAAAATGGATTCAAGACTTGCACGTAAGAATCAAAACCCACAAAACGCTTAGAAGAAGACATAGGCTGTGAAATTTCTGACATTTCTCTTAGGGATATTTTTCCTGATATATCTCCCCAGGCAAGGGAGGAAAAAGAAAAATGAACAAATGCTACTACATCAAATTGAAAGGTTTTCGCACAGCAAAGAAAACCATCAACGACACGAAAAGACAGCCCGCAGAAGGGAGGGGGTATCCAGCACCGCCACGGCCAATAAGGAATTAATACCTGAAATTCGCAAAGAACTCACACAGCTCAACGCCGAACAAATCCAATTAAAAAGTTGGCAGAGGACCTAAATAGATACTTCTCCAGAGAGGACATTCAGACGGCCCATGGACACATGAGTAGGTGCTCAAAGTCGCTAATCACCGGAGAAGTAAAATTAAACCCACAGTGAGCTGTCACCTCACACCGGTCAGAATGGCTGTCATCCATACATCTACAAACAACCAGTGCTGGCGAGGATGTGGAGAAAGGGGGCCCTAGTGCACTGTTGGCGGGAGTGCAGGCCCGTGCAGCCGCTGTGGAGAACGGCATGGAGGTTTCTCAAAAACAAAACAAAATAATACGGAATATAAACTGTAACTGAAAGATAAAATTAAAAGCGAGGGGTCCTAAATTCTCCTCGGGAGCCTTAGTTAAGGTTCTTAGGAATATATATCTAATTAAACAAATACATACATATATATACATATATATGGGTGTATACCTGGGGGTTATTGTTTAAATATCAAATACTTTCAGGAGATTTAACTATGGCTTGTGGAAAGCGCCCCACTGGGAAATGAACAAGTTAGCACTCCAGGAGCTGACATGAGTCATTTTGCCTCCGGAGCTCCAGTGATGCTCTTTCTGGAAATTACACCGCGGCCTCCCGTGAGCCGGAAGACAGAGCAGCCTCTGCGCCCACCGCCGCGCCGACCCGGGCCGGGAAAACACGCTTTCCATCCGTTTGGGAAATGGCATCTCAACAGTTTTTGCTTTCTTTGCATGTTTTTAATAGAAATGAGATTATGCTTTCTTGTGTCTGAAAACGCCTTGTATCTTCTCTTTATTAAATGCTCCTTTACCGTTTTTGACTTTAAAAAACTACTGGAACGTTCCTATTATTTTAGTAGATCCGAGTCTCAAAGGCGGTGCAGGGATGAGTCAGCGGAAAGCGAGGGACTGGGCCGTTCTGGCCCCGAATTTTGACAGAGCAGCAGACCTGGAGGCAGGGCAGGACGTGGCCGTGGGAGCCCTGGGGGCAGCCCCCACCTGGGGCTGCCCGCCAAGGTGCCGGGTCATCGCGAGTGAGCCGTGTCTCTTCGCTGGGCCTCAGTTCCTGCAGAATGAGATTGGGGGACCCATTTGCGCTTGAGATTCTGGGAGAGCTTTTCAGGGACTTGGCGTCTTTTTCCTCGGGAGTTATTCTCTCCGTCCACTCACGGCGGTGATGTTTCCCGAGGGCCTCGGACAGAAGGTCGGAGAGTGTCCCATCTGTCAACAGGAGGGTGGGCAGCAAAACGGGGCCTTTTAACTCGCCTCGTTCTCCACCTGCCAATCAGGCGGCTCCCTCAGGGGCGGGCGGAAACGAGAAGACTGCCCATCCCTTTCACTCTCGAAGTTACAGTTCAAAGGAGTGAAACGCGCACTCTTTTTGCAAAGCCTTTGTTGAGCTTTTGCTTGGGAGAATTTTAATCTGTCACAAAAATCTTACTACTTCATTTTTAAAGGGCCCTGATTTGGTCTTTGTGAGGACCACATAGCCAACTTAGCTCTTGTCAAAAAAGACCCGCGCCTGAAATTGGATGTCCCCGAGACAAAATCTTATGGAGGATGGAGCACCTCTGTCAGGGAATGCGCACAAACACATGTGCACACACAAACACACACATGCACACACACAGGTCATGTCATCCCAGTATATTAGGGTCGCCGATTCGCTGGTCACAGCGGATCAGGGCAGAGTGCGTTTTCTGGAATTCATCAGGAACTCAGTTTTCAGTAGCTACTGCAGGAAAAGCATGTTAGGTACCCGAGTCCCGTGAGTCTGGCTGTCGAGTGACCGGAGCTGTGGCACGTGCAGGCACTGTCATGAGAGGCGTCGACGTGGGTGAACCGTGAGGACACTGAGCTGAGTGGAAGGAGCCGGTTGCACGGGACCAGGGCTGCGTGAACCCTCTCGCATGACGCATCCAATGACCAAAAGAGTAGAGTTTACCCAACAGGAAGGGGCTGATGCCCTTTGTTCGAGGGAATACTGCCCAGGGGCCGGCAGGTCGCGCGGTACCGCCCAAGCGGCACAGCACCCCAGCTGCTTCCTTTAGAAACTGCTCCCATTGTCCCCTGTGTCCAAACACTTGGAGAAACAAGGCGGCCAGCCTAGAGCAGCGGGCCCGCAGCTTTGGTGGGTACCATTGTCACAAGGCAAGTGACAGCAACATACATTTGCTTTTATAGTCTCTCCCGTAACCGGTGCGGCAGGGCCCATGAAGAGGCACAGTGTATAAACCCCTTGGGGTGGGGCCGGGGTGGGGGAAGGAGGAAAGAAATTAGCCCGAATCTCATCAAACATAAGTGACTTTTATTACGGTTGTCTGACTTCCACTTTGGAAACCGTTACGAGTTCTGGAATCGGGCATTTTTCTGGGGCAATGGATCCCCGGCACGGGGGCGCGTAGTGAGAGCCGCCTCTGCCCGGGGCTCCGATCTGATGCCCGAGGTCCGAGAAAAGCTGAAATGAGGGATGAGGGGCCGCCTCGGCTGTGTAAACAGAGAGGGGATTAGAGAGAAGGCGTTTGCGTCCCGTGAGGTCTAACAGCCATTTACATGGATGCTGTTACTCGGGGGGACAGGGTTTGCCTCACTTCCCTGCTCCGCAGCTGCTCAGGTTCAGAAAGACCGGCGAGCTCGGGGTCCGGGGTCTGGCCTGCGGCGGGTCGGGCGGCGGAGGCCGTGAGTGCGGGTGTTGGGACGGTGGGGGTTGCAGGGGGCACTGGAACAAGCCCGCTATTAGAGATCAGGTGTGCAGAGGAGATACTGACAGTGGTGATGGTGGCAGCTAATGCCCCTTCAAGAGCTGATGACATGCTCAGCGCGGCCTGCGATAGTGCGACAGAGCAAATACCGGTTCGACCCTGTACCACGGCCCCTGGTTCACGCTCCCCAGACCCTGCGGCTTGGCCAAGCTGAAGAGCCCCGGCAGCACACCTTCTATTGTCCTGTTTGGTCTCTGGTCCTCAGTTCCAGAAATCACTTCAGGGGCATGAAGGTGACAGGGACATCTGGTTACTCATAACAAGCCTCCTTCCACCACAGCTGGGTTTGTGTTGCTGGTGGGGGGTGCTTCTGAGGCGTACCCATGGATGGGGGCTGGTTGCCAGGGGAACCAGCCAGGAATAGAGGGCTGAGAATTTCATGTCGCCCCCTGATTCCCGGGGCGGGGAGAAGTGCGGGAAGCGGCGTCGGTCATCAATGGGCAGTGGTTTTTATCAGTGACGCCTATGGAGCGGAACCTCCAGAAAAACCCAAAATAGGGGTTTTGGGGGGCGTCTGGGTTGCTGAACGCTTTACATACTGTATGTGCCGGGCTCCAGATCCACAGGGACAGAAGACAGCCTCTGTGTTCTAGGCCCTTCCAGACCTTGCCCTGTGTATCTCTTCAACTGGTTGTTCATTTGTGTCCTTAAAACCGTTTGCACTAAGCTGGTGACCTAGTGAACAACCTGCTTGTCCCAGTTCCGTGAGACGATCCAGCAAAGTAATCAATGCGGGGGAGGGGCTTCTGATCTGTAGGTGCTGGGTCAGAAGCCCCGGGGACACCCTGACCTGGGACTGGGACCGGCAGAGGGGCTCTCTGGTAGGATGGGGCCCTTGACCTGGGGGGGTCTGGTGTGTCTCCACAGAGGTCATGTCAGAACTGAGCTACATTCGTGGGACAGGCGGTCAGTGTCCGAGGAGAATCGCGCTAACTGCCCGGTGGTGTGGGAAAACCCATCAGACTGCTTCAAACGGTGCTTTGCACGAATCAGTTAATAATTCCTACCACCCTGCCAGGTACAAGTTAAGCCTCTGATCCTGCTCTCCAGAGGAAGACTTGAAGACTCCTGGCATTTATCCCTGGGCCGCCAGAGACGCCTGCCCAAGCAGCGCGTCATCAGAGCTTGTTTTTAGCGCGTTTTGGGGTAGACGGTCAGACACGACGCATTATAGGGTTTACTGGCCAGCTGGTCCCTGTGACCCTTCCACCGCAGAATGAGAGTGGCCGCAGACAGCGCGTCACATGGCAGGTGTGGCAGTGCAGCTGAAAACTGGGACGGGACCGGGCATGTTCCCAAGCCTGCCCCTGAGCCGGAGGGCCGGCGACGTGCCTCCCTGCGTCAGGTGACTTAGGCCTTCAGGAAAGGCGGGGCTGTGCGTCCTCCCTGGTAGGACTTCAGAGAGCAGGGTCTTGGATCAGGGTAGATGTTCCCCAGCAGCGTTTCTCAGGGAGCTAGAGAGGTGGCAGTCACCCCATCAAGGACTCGCTCTGACGTGAGCTGGGAGGTCGTCCTTGGGTCCCCGCCTGCTGCCGACTGCGCCCGCGGCCTCCCGGGCCGAGCTGGGCCCGTCTTCCGCAGGCGCTCCCCGGCGGCCCACTGAGAGCGCGCCTTCGGGGCTTAAAACGGCTGTGGCAAGGCGAGGACCGAAAAGATCCATTTTCCCTCATAGGGTTTTTTTTTTCCCTTTAAGTAATTTTTCTCATTAGGGCTGCGCGGGCCAGAGACCAGAGCTCTGTCGCTTCCTTGGAAGGTCCTGTTGCCTCTCTCGGGCTCCATCCTGGCTGAGAAGATGTGACCGTCCTGGAGGATCGTGTCACCATCGCTGACCTGGGCGTGCAGCTCGTGGCTGGTGTGTCTCTCTCCCTGCGGCCTCACAGGGCTGACAGAAGAGCCATCGTCTCCACAGTGACCACCCAGGACGTCCTCCAAGCTCCACAGCAGGTGAGGTTCCGGGGCCCTGGGTCCTCGGCCAACTGAGGCCGCCTCGCTCACCGACGCTCTGCAGAGGGGTGGGGGCAGAGCTCCCCGCGCCGGAGCTGCTGGTCCCGGAAGCTCCTTCCTGCGTCTCATCCGGTTGGTTCCGTCTCCAAGTGCCCAGGGGCTTGGAGACAGTCCTCTTGTGTGTCTGTCCGTCGCCGTGTGCCCACGTGTCACTGTGCGGTGGGTTATCCGCCAGAGCAAGACCACAGCTGGGCCGTGACCAAAGAATCACATCTTTTCACTTTTCCTAACATAAGGAACATTTGATACTTGGAAATTCCATTGCAGCCGCATAAACTACCCGAGCCAGCAGGCACCGCGGGCGACTTTAAAGCTGTGTCCCATTTTTAAACTTGTAGCAAAGTTGTTCGGATTAGGCCAAGGTTATCGTGTCTTCCGAGCTCGGCAGTCGCCACAATGTATCTATTCTCAGGCACCTCAGATGGGCACATGTCCCTTGGAACAGATGTTTGTAGGGCTAGTACCTTAGCAGTAGCCCCATTAGCTGTACCTGACACTGGCTGCATCCGGTGACCTTTTACACTCTTTCTGGAAAATTCAGTCAAATTCTGTTACATGGCATTCAGTGAGTTAATCTACATGGCACTGCACCCCTTAAAGGATGCAGCTTGTTCCTCAGCGGGGTCACAGCTCATTCTTTATGCGGTTTAATGTACGGCAGCAACTGGTCCAGAGTCTAAAACATGGCTTTCATCGACTCAGCCGGCACTGAAAGCATGCTTTAGAGGGAGCCACATTTGCGCGCACGATTACAGATGGGAAGGAGGTGGATTATAGCCTGATGTGTTAGTTTCATTGTTCTCAGCCCTTGGGTTTTGTTCAGTGACGGTTCCGTGACGCCCTTAGATATTTACGACCCCGAGGACTTTTCCATCTCGGTCTCCTCGCTGGACGAAATGGTCGTGTCTGTGCAGGAGACCCTTCAGCCCAGATGGCCGGCTGTGGCTGCGAAGGGTGAAGGGCAGGGGCCCCTGGTCAAGCTGGAAATGATGATCAGCGAGCCTTGTCAGAAGACCAAGAGGAAGAGCGTTCTCGCCATGGGGAAAGGACACGTCAAGGTCAAGTTTGACCTGGAGGTCGGCATGTACGCGCTGCTGGGCGTCTTCGGCCTGGCCATCCTGGTCTTCCTCTCCAACTGCGTGGCCTTCGCCTGGAAATACAGACACAAGCAGTTTGCTGTGAGTGAGCGAGCCCCCCGCCCTCACTCACACGACTGGGTCTGGCTCGGGAACGAGGTGGAGCTCCTGGAGAACCCCGTGGACGTCACGCTGCCGTCGGAGGAGTGCACGACCGTGATCGACAGGGGGCTGCAGTTTGAAAGGTAGCTGAATGCAGCGCCCCCATTTGCAGGGAGCGCCACTCCAGCTGTGATGCGTGGAGGCGAAGGGCCAGGACCAGCGTGCGGCTGGGGGCGGGGATGTGCACCAAACCGGGCTGAGCGCGAGGGCTTCATCAACATCTGCCGCCCCGCAGGTCCCACGCCCTGGTCCTCGCCCTGAAGATGCATCCGTAACTAGCTTCTTTGGCTTTAAAAAAATTTCTGTTTGTAAAAGAATTCCAGAGCCCAGTCTTTTCTTTAAGAGCTGTTTGATGGGCATGTAAGCTTCCTTCCCTGGGGTGCGTCACGTCCTGTCATCACTGGGTGTCGTGCTGGCTCCCAGGGCCCTCCACTTGTCCTCACCTCAGTGCTTAGAGAGGGAGCCTGAATCCTTATCCTTGTTTTACCTTCCCCAGCTTTCCTTATTAAAATACTTTGTATCTGAATTGGACAAAGGGTCTCATTTAGTGCAGGAGTGGTCATCAAAGAGTGTTAGCGAACAAATCGTTTTTGTATGAAACTTTTTTTACACGAACAGTTGGCGAGCTGTCGAGAGCCATCGCCGTGTTTGTTTATTTTTTACTCTGGTAGCTGTAACTTCACGGGGAGCTGATGGAGTTAATATCTGAGGGATACAATCTCTCCAACTGCTTTTTGCTATATTTTTGTAAGCATGGTGCGATCATCATTATTTTTGCATCCAATCTGAAACCCAAAAATAGTATCGACATGCGCAGAGAGAACACGGCCTGGAAGACGGCTGTGGGGGGCTCGCCGCGCCCGAGCGGGAGCGGGGGTTAAATAGAACGGTATTTCCACTAACAGCACGCGGACGTCCGTCTCTACCGCGACCAGCGAAATGTGCCGAGTTGCGTCTCTGGCGGAGATGGAACATTCACGGGGTGTGTACTGAGGGCGATAGACAACAGGTGCGCACACACACATGTATACTTGCACATGCACGCACACACAGTTACACATGTGTGCAACACATACTAATATATAAAGCATACATCCATGCACTGATACATGTATACACACGTGCACGCACAGATGCCACATACACATGCACTCGCGCACACATCTGTGCTCACACACATATATTCACACATATACTCACATGCATTCACACACAGCACTCACACACAGCACACACATGTCCACACATGCACCCACACACATGTACTCACACACACACACAGCACCATATACACAATGCACTCACATATACACACACATGCATGCACACATGCATACACACACATACTCACATGCACACATGTCTTCACACTGGTTCCTGAGACTCTGAACCCAGCTGCCCACGGCCCCGACGCAGCGCCAGCAGCAGCAGCGGGCACGCGCGGCCAGGGCCTCTGAGCCGGAGGAAACCGCCAGGGCCTCTCGGCCTGAGCTGACTTCGAAAAGTTGGGAGCGGCTTCTGCAGTAATTAAGATTGCATTTGCATAATGGATGCAAACGCTTATGTATTTATCGTCAAGCTGCTTCCGGACCCCGAGGACGCCGTCTCTGGTGGGATGCCTGGTGGTGGTGGGGCCGCTGATTGTGTTTGGAGGAAGGGTTGGTGCTATTTTTAACCCCCCACTATCCCAGGAAACACACATCTGGGGCCTTGTGAGGGGCGATTGTTAACTGTTCAGTTGAGAAATCGCCTGGTGTCTACCATGCACCGTTTTCCAATTATTTTGATATCTTTCAGTGCCTTAAATGCTAGAGGCATATAAAATTCAGCTCATTTAATCTCTCTAAATCATAGTTTCTCCATCTGCCATGGTCTTACAGTTTAATAAAAATCATTACTTTTTATAAACCCAGTAAAGTCATGGAAACGGTTGACGGAGCTTTGCCTTCGCTTGTTGTTGTTTTTCGTTTCAGGGAGAATAAACATCTGAACTGGAAAATAATTTTCATATTTTCAGTCCACTAAGGGAGTTTGGGGATTTTTACAGGGTCACTTATCAAGCTGACACAAAGAAATGTACTTTTATATGTTTCTTATGAGATATTCTGAAAGACCGGGGTGGTGCTCAGAGGAAATCAGCGGAAGGGGGCCGGGTTCCTTGACCCCCATAACTCAATTTCACGTCCCTGTGGCTCCCACTGCACTTAGCGATTTTTCTTTATTGAAGCCGTCTGCCTACCACATCCGGTCAGAGCTCTGAAGTGTTGAGGGGACTCTTGGGAAGAGCCCGCACCCCCTGCCGAGTTACCCCCTGAAATAAGTCAGTACTCACATGTGCATGGGCAAGTGTCTGACATTTGCACTGGCAAAGGAACAGTGCGAATTTTATGCTAAAGCAATAGAAAATGTTCTACTTAAAAAAACATTTTTAGGGCCTCTGGGAAAACTACATGGGAACTCAGAATACATCGTTCGCCTACCTAGTATAGTTTCTAGAATTTTACCATTAGAAACTCAGTGCGACATTGTAACAGTCCCCTCTGACGAGTACTCAAGTAGAAGGATTTTCAAAGTTGGGTTTTTTTCTGTACAGCACGAGGTCTGAAGCTGAGGGATCACATGGTTGGTTTAGAAGCTTTTATACGCCATGGATTTTCCCATCCTTTCACTCCAGTTTCTTCAATCTATTGGCTTGGTTTTTGTATTTGTCACCTCATGTCCCCAAATGGCTGCCAGGGCTCCTTGCATCACACCCTCATACAGCCGTATTTGAAAGCAGGACAAAGTCAGGCGTCTCTTGAATTAATGAAAAACACCTTCGTAGAAGCCCTCAGTCATACGATTCTATTGTCAAATGCTCTCTGGTCCTTACCTAAAGTCGTATGATACAGCTCCAGCGGGGCAGTCCGATCTTTGGGAAACACGCCGTTAAAATATGTACCAGGCAGAACCCACATATTTATGCCTCAAGCCTATTTAACATATATAGGGTGAGGCAGATTTTTCGGGGCAGGCGATATCGATATTACCCATCGCGATTTTTAAAACAGTTTTTGCATGTACCAGAGATTAAGAAACACTATTAAAACACTGTGTGTGTTATACACACACAAGCACCGTCTCCCGAATTCTTGTCACCTTTATTCCAAATCTGAAAACAAGAAGCCGGCCCGTGGTTACGAGAGACCTGGAATATATCAGGCTGTTTTCAGAAATGACAGTTATTGTGGCGGTGCTTAGGGACGAATGCCGTCACTGGCTCAAGTGAGCTGTGAAACGGCCCAGCATCTCGGTGCCGGAGCCCACAGCGGTCGGCGTGCTGGAGTCTGATGTTCGCCAGTCAGATGCTGCCAGGAGAGAGGCTGGGCCCGGGGCCGTGTTTTCGTAGCTTGGGCCTCAGAAATTCTTCTAGAGGCTTCTCTAGCCCGTCCTTGCAGGTCTGGGGGCTTTCGTAGGCCTATTTCTCTTCTATTCGTTAACCGACATTGTCCAATTTCAGTCTTTTGTTGAACAGTCTTACAATTTTCCCCATAATTGCAATAACCCTTGTCCTGTTACCTACATAACACTTGCTTTAATAGTCATTTAAAAAATGGCTGTACAAAGGAAATTTTAAATACCGCAAACCGCATTGGCGGTATAATGGGAAACCGTGGCCACTTATCAAAAATGGTAGGTAATGATGGAAATTAACACGGATGGAAACGTCACGACAAAGGTGCTGCATCAGGCTCTGAGCCTGAGTCCCGCTGGCCTGGTGTTAGAAAGGAAGATTCCAGAATATCAATATATACCCATGTATTCAATAACATCTCTCTGTCTATATCTATTTATTGATATGTAGCTACAGATATGTATTTATAGATATATATGCATCAAACAGACAACTTCTCCTTGACGTAGGCAGAACCCAGAAGGCCTTAATTCAATGTGATTTCATGTAATTTCAGCTTCACTCGTTCATCACCCAGAATGACGCCTGATCCCTTTGTGTAGGACCAGGTCCAGGGCCCACAGTGGGGGCAGCATTAGCCCTTCCCCCATCCCAGGGGCTGCATAATGATTGGCCTATTCTAACGGAGGCAATCCCATTCCCCTTCCAGCGAATGGGCCAGTGGTGGAGCATGCGACCCAGCTTGGGCCAATTAGACATCAGATGTCCCCTGGGGCCTTTTGAGAAATACTTTCCTCTCACTAATGATTGCAATGCAAGGACACTCCTGGGCCCCTGTCCCCCACCCTGTTTTAGAGTTCTGGAAAGGGGGGTCAGGGAGATGGAGGGGGAATCTAAGCCCTTGATGACAAATCCAAGTCTAAATTTTCCTCCAGACTTCTAAGTTAAAAACTAACAAACATATTCTTACGGTTCAGCAAACGCCTGGCTGAGTCTCCTGCCTCTTGTGCCCGGACACACTCAAAACTAATGCATCTGTCTCTGGTTCGTCCCCTGGTCACCCCGTGTGTCTGATTTCACTCATCCGTCACCCTGGGCTCCCCGCCAGCATAACCCCCTGCCCCAATCCCAGCAATCCTCTCAGCTTCCAAAAACAGGCGTAAGGAAGACTCGCATGAGTTAGAGTGTTTGGGGAGGAGGCTCTGGAAAAAACCAATATTACCTAACATGCAAAAAGAAAATAAAAAGTCCTTTAGGATATGACACCAGACTGTATCAAGAAAGAAGCCACCACATTGTTACAGGTAGTAGAGGGTCACAGGTTTTATACTGGAATTAGATCGGTTTGGGGGGAGCGGCGGAATCAGACCTGGGAGAAACGGTCTGGAGGCTGCAGCTGGGGGACCAGAAGCCAAGTCACATCCGATGGGAGCCTGACCCGACGGAGCTCACAGGGAAGCCTGACGAGTGGCTTTGACCTTGTTTAGAGCCACTGTAAAGCTACCAGGCCTGCCTGCCGCGACCTCCCAGGGATAATGGCTTTTGCTTCATTTTTGTTTTCAAGTCTCAGTCGAATTCCTCTCATTGGAAATGGTTTCTACAAGAAATTGTTAGAAGCGGGGAGCGGTGGGGTTAAATCGGCAAAATCACCATCGTCATCCTCATCTTCATTATCGTCATCCTGCCCAGAGCGCGTGTGCCAAGGGGAGAGAAAAACCTGTTTAGTAAAGCGTGGAGCTGTTTCTATGGTGGCTACACTAAGAACTGTGAATAGAGGCATGCTCTCCACTTACCGCTGTTGTCACAGCGATTTGATGACGATGGCTCACTGTCGTCACTGCGCCTGCTAGAGCCCACCAGGCACCTTCCGTCTCGGGGAGAGCAAACTGCGTGAACCTCATGCAGGCATTCGCCGTGGGAGCCGGGAAGGGGTGCGGCGATTAAGGAAAATGAGAAGCAAAATATAAGAACGCAAACAACACGCATTCTTATTTTTTCCTTATTTTTCTTTCGAAGCCAGGTTGTGGGACAGCGGTTTCTGCTTAGATTCAGGGGGGCCACGTGAAGATGGGGGCAGGGCCCATCCCGCGACCGCCACTCCACATTCACGGGCGAGTGTGATGGAATTCGGACGTACCACCCAATGGCTGAGTGTCCCCCTTTTTTCATTGTTGGCTCCGGAGCAACGAGCCATGTTGATGCAGCCCAGGACCCAGGCTGAGGTGGTTACTAGTCAACAGAAAATGAATACTTCTTTCAAGAAGCAAGACAGCAGCCCGATGTAGACCCCCCTTCGAGCGCTGCATGAGAAGGGAAGGGGACCCGACGCTCAGGCAGTGTCTCCCAGTTTGCTTTGACGATGCCACACGTTCACGTCAGTGACTCCTACAGCCAGTGCCTGCATTTAGGCTCAGGTTAAATGAAAAGGAGAGACACGTACGGCTCGTAATTCCCGTGCCGTGAATGGAGGACGCCCCCCGACGGATTCCGGGTCCTCTGGGGCTGGCGCCTCAGTGGGTTCCTGACACTCAGACTGGGGGATGAACATGTCGGAGGAGAAACACATCCTGAATGAGACTTGCTGAGGGTGGGAGGCCCCCGTCGTTTAGCCGATTAGTTATGGAATTGTACACCAGCCCGCGATATTTGCTTTGCTGCTGTGGTGCGGCTGGTGCAATGAAAAGCTGTGTCGGGGGAGTGCTCCGCAGCCATGCCTCTTATTCCTCTCATCTCTTTTATAGGGCTGCGGGCACTCTGCCGCTCCGTGTTAGAAATTAATATCGCACTCTCATAATGTGAGAAGCAAAGGTAAGAATATGAGATGGAGACGTTTTGGCCTCGGAACGGTAACTCCACAGATTGAGTTAACTGTGTTTGACTCAAGCAGAAAGACGTCCACGTGCCTGCCACCTCCGTGCCCCCAGCGGCAAACCCGGGCCCGTGCCCCAGCTGAGCTGGGGTGCCAGGTGCCAGTAGACCAGGCGTCCCCAGCTTCCGGGTCCGTGTACCCTAAGTGCCCCAGGATTATTTGTGGTTATTGACAGATTGAAATTCATAGCTCTCCCCAGCTCACAGATAACGTGGGGTATTTCCAAAGTCCCCAAGTTAATTTATAACTGAAGAGAGGAATCCGTCAGTGACTCCGTACAGATGGAAAATCAGCTAGTGGCTCCATATGTGGTCCTGGGGGGGCATTTGGAAAACATTTGATGAGAATTACAAGCGTTCCCAATAAGGCTTCTCTCCACATCTATGACAGCCCTCCAAGGGGGTGCCGGGGGCTGAGCCGCCTCGCATCTGTGCTAACAACACTCACGCGAATGGGATGGGCCCTCGGCCTCCAAACATGGCTGTGGGGCTCGGGTTGTGCTTAAGTTACTATTTTGCATGAGAGAGGAAGGGAAAAAGCGTATGTGGGTCACGGGCTCAAGTGACCTATTCTGTATCACGGAGAGTAGAAGCTGAGACTGTCCACTGACGGAAGACAGAGAGCAGGCCTGGGGACTGCAGTCCCACAACGGGGAGGGTCCCCTTGCCACTGCCAGGGCAGCCACACTCGTCCCACCGGCCACCGGCCACTCGGCATTCTACCCGATGTGCTGACCCAGGTCCAGCACTTTGTTTGTTCACCCAGAAGGGGAACGAATGGCAGTTTCCATCATAAGCGCTGTCATGGCCTTTCAGTGATAAAAAGAAAGGTGACCGCTTTGTCACCACCTACTCATCACGTTGTACCGCCTTTGGGGGCTGCTGTTATATATTTCACCGGTATTCCTCTCTCCTGTGGGATTTCTCTGCATTAGGGGCTGCAGGGCTGCCGTCCATGGGAGTAGTGGCCTGTGGAACATTGACCTGGGCTGGCATTTCTTCAAGTGCTGGACAGCAGTTGGCGATGAAATATCCTAGAGAAATCAACTGTGTGTCCTCTAAAGACCGCAGCGTGAGTGTACCACCCGAGCCGTGCCTGAGGTCCGCCTGCCAGTTAACCTATTAACAATGACGTCACAAACCAGCCACTGGTGGCAGGGGATGGGGAAGGGGGTGTGGCCTCCTTTTCCTATTGGGACGCTTCCATGGAGACCACCTATGAGCGCCCAGGGCACCGCATTCTGCACCAGAGTTTATCTCCGCAGCCTGGGTCGGCGGCGGCGGCGAGTCTCGCGGGCGCTGGCCGTGGTGCTGAAAACCGGTCTTCCCCGCGCTCTCTGTTTCTCCTCATTTTCAAAGGGCTTCCGTTTCCTCGTTGATAAAATAGGGATAAGAATAGCGTCTGCTATTATTAGCACCCACTATTAAATGTCTTACTGCCTCGTGCTTAGATTAGGGTGTGGCTGATAATTAAGCATCCAAGTCTTGGCTGTTATTTTATTATTTAGTTCTATCTTCTCCCTCTGTGGGTCCTTTCCATTCTTCTCTCGTTTCTCTTCTTGCTATGGCTTTGGGGTCTCGCAGGGAACCTCTGACCCGTGGTCCTGGTTTTCAGGGCAGGGCTCTACAGCTGACTGATGCAGAGACTCCAGCGGGAAGGAACCTACTTGTCCAAACTTAAGTCCCACCTAAAAGTCCAGTGAGATTCAGCTCGGTAGTCGGCCGTGTGTTTCCTGTACAGCGTTGGCGTGCGTGTCAGGTGTAACGCCACATATTTTCATAGCCTAGGGTTCCAACCAGTGGGAGGTCAGGTGGACAGATTGGTCTTGCGCATCCCTGGAAGGTCACTCCCGGCCCAAGAGGCCGGGTGCTTGTCCCCCTGTTGCACACCCCAGTGCCCTGTGACCCCTGCATTTGCAGCCATCCCCCAGTGAGCCTTGGTCAGTGGTCTCACTTCCCACCTGGGGGTACACTCTTGGAAGGCAGTGATGTGGTTCCTGGCACAGGGGTGGTGAGAATCACAGCCCTGCAAATGTCTGTCAGGAGAATGAAGGGACCCGGGAATGAACTGACGTGTCAATGAAATCTACATCTCCAATGGACTCATAGAGGACGTGAGCCCTACTCAGGGGTGGAAGAGAGCCCACTGTGGGTCCATTTCGGGTGTGCTCCCCGCATTCCTACAGGTGGACACGTAGTGGCAAGTGGTCCAGCTGACTGACAGGCTCCCAATTGTCCCCTGGATCTACCTTGCTTTTCATTCTTCTCAGGCAGCCAGCCAACGAGTGAGCAGGCGACCGTGGGGCACAGGGTCTGGTCAGTGCGGGGCTCCTCTCGTGGACACCCTCTGCTCGGGACCTGCGCACTGTGGGGGCTGAAACCCTGGCCCCCGCCGGCTTCCTCCTCTGTCACCTTGCACAGGCTTTGCCCCCAATGGCCTGCACGTGCTCCTGATTCGGTCTCAGCACCGCTTCCCAGAGGACCAAGCTGCCAGAACATTCTTACTCATCACAACAGTAGAGACGTCAAACTATGCAGGAAGTTTTGAAAACTTTAAATATTTGGCAACATGCAAGCACTGGGAGGCCAGAGGCGGCAGCGGTCTCCGGGAGCCGGTGATGCACTCCTGCTGTGCATGCTGGACACACGCCGGCCACACGCCGGCCACCTGCCGCCCTCGAATCAGCACACGCCCTGCTGGCTCTGACAACTGCATACAATAAAACCAGAGACGTCCCCAACATCCTTGGTGATAAGGGAAATTTACCAGCTCTGAGAAGATGGACATAGTGACCCCCACGTCCAGTCCACCATCAAGTGCTCTCGGCTTCATGGTGGGGTGTTGGATGCCTGTGTCGGTCTCTGACGAGCAGGGGAAACTCCGTACCTTTGCGACAAGACTTGTCAAGGGGGCGGGAGGGAGCTGCTAGGAGTAACAGGTGATGCAAAAGGGAAGGTTCGGGAGACCCTCTGGGCCAACTGCATCGACTTAACCATTGTGACCCCTTTCCCAGAGCCCAGTGACCAGGCAGAGACACAGCGGCAGACGCAGGGCGGGGCCAGGGCTGGGTCTTGCTGCTCTTGGTGCCCTTCTCGCCCTGGATGAGCCGATCGAGTCCCCTTTAGGGAAACTGTTCTCTTCCAATGTGACGTCGGTAGGTCACAGAATCCTGGAACGAGCTCCAGATGGCGGCTTCTCCTTGTCCAGAGCCTGGCCAAGCGGGTGTGTCCTTTGTCTCAACTCCCCAGAGTCCCTTGTGTCTGGAGACTTGCAAAACGTGGTTATCTGGCCGAAGGCTTTATTTCATCGCATCTTTTGATGGGCGTTAAGGAAGAAAATTAAAGTTGGGTGGAATGAAGGCCCTTCTTTCGCTAATGAGAGGCACCCATTCATCCCTCTTCTTTTCTTTTGCAAATGTGCATTTGCTTAATAGGCATTTTTCATAGTGCCAAGCAGGGTGCCATGGCTTTGAGAAATTTATCAGAGTTACAGCCATGTTTTCGCCACTCAGTGTGCTTTGAGTAAAGTGGTTATTTTGTGGGAGGAGGAAGACTGAGGGAGAGGGAGTGCAGTTAGGAGAAGAGGGGGAAATATGGGCTTAGAAAGGCAGAGTGACATCCCCCTAAAGACGGCCACATCCTAATCCCTGCACCCTGAGGTTGCGTCACCTGTGACATGAGAGATGGGTCTTTGCAGCATGGGATCAAACTAAGCACCGTGGGATGGGGCGAGCGCCCTGTGTAGGTGCGACCAGTAATCCCAAGGGCCCTTGTAAGAGGAAAGTGGGCACTCAAGAGTCAGAGGAAGGCAAGGAGGGGTGCAGAAGTCACCACGACCACAAAACAAGAGCCAAGGAACGCGGTGGCCTCTAGAATCTGGAGACGTGTGGACATGGATTTGTCCCCAGAGCCCTGGAAGAAACCAGCCCCGCAGCACCATGACTTTTGGATTTCCAGAAGGATCGGATGACAGATTTGCGGTGGTTTTCAAGCTGCTGGGTGCGGCAGCTCACGTGAGCAGCCTAGAAGTGAGCTCAGGGCCCCAGCACAGGCTCCCTCGCTGCTAGAGAGCAAACCAGTGTCGATGCTTTTCTTGGTAGAAGGGCCAGGAGGACAGCCAGTAAGAGCTTTTTGGTGGAGGAGGAAGGGGACGAGAAAGCCCATCGTGACAGGCGCCTCCCCTCAACCCAAGCGCCGCTGCAGCGCCTTGCAGATGGTGGCCCACCTGGTCCTCGTGACACACGTGAGGCCGGCTAAGTATCGTCATCCCCACTTGGCAGATGGACACACTGAGGCCCAGAGCCTCAGAGCCTGTGGCTTCAGGTGCACAGCCAGCAGGGGGCAGGGGTGGTCTGGACTCGGGGCGTCTGGCTCCAGAGCCCGCCACCTAGAGCAGCGCCCAGAAAGGTCTTTTCTAGGAGACTGCGTTTGGAATAGAAAAGTTAGGCTAATACAGCCTGAGTTACAGGGGACACACAAAACATGTGCTTTGTGCATTTCGGGTGTCTACACTGAACCTACTCAAGACGTCGTGGTATCCAAGGACAGGGCTTTACGCTGCTTTCGGGGAGAAAGGTGAGCAGAACTACTTGCTTTGGGGATTATGATTATGGTTTATTATCATTTATATGCAGATAATATGCCACTTGAAAAAATGTCTCTATCTGAATCTAAGTACCCACAGCCTCTTCATTCCCTGACCCAGCAAACCCTTCCATCTCACGGAGGGCGGAGACAGCGTACGCAAGTTAGGCTCATCGTTCGCGGATTCTGCGGAAATAACGGGCCCCAAACTAACGGAGGAGGCTGGGCGAACACGCTCCCTTCCCTACAAATATCTAAGCACATTTGCTGGGTGCTGTCCTCCGAGGTTTTAAAAGAGAAAGTCTGTCCTCTCAGGCAGATCCTCTGGTCTGTGCTTTATAAAACTTATAGCGAGGAATCCTTCTGCCTTTTTCCTTTCCCAAATCTAGGACAGACATGAACTGTTGGGGGAAATCGGGTTTTGAAGTCATTCATGCTGTGGGCACCGCCCAGTTCCTCCCTGTCCTGGAAGCAGGACAGCTGGGAAAGTGCGCCGGCCCGCCGGGAAGTGGGGGCACTTCCTTTCTTCTCGCAATCTAGGGCCGTCGGCTTTCTGCTCTGTTCCTACAATGGGACGATGTTGAGTAGCTCGGACCGGTTCAAATAATTACACGAAGATGACTGCTAAGCGCCCACCTGTGCCTGGGGACTCAGGGATGGGGCTTGGCCACGAGGTATGCAGTCCAGGGGACAAAATGGCCCGGTGGAGAGAGCGGCTCCTCAAGTTCTCTACGTCCACCCCGCTGGCAGCGTCCTCGGCTTTTCACTTCACTGGGGCACATTTTCCTAAATTTGTTCTGTGTGTCTCGTAATTTCTCACTGGAGGCGCCGCTGGGTAAGAGTGGCTGTCTCATGAGTTAGCCGGCTCTGTTGTGACAAGATGTCCTCAAGTCATAGTCAATGGTCAACCACAGGATCACGGCCACTGGCTTTTTCTTGACCACTTGTCATCGCCTGTAATTAATTACAGCTCTCAGGACCAAGGCATCCCTTATAGAGATAGTGACTAACAGAAAGCTTTGTGTTGGGTTCTCGCTTATGGGATTGCGAGTGCCCCAACCGCCGTTGCCGGGGGCGGCGGATGGGTCCTTCTGTGCAAATTCTGATTATCCTTCCTACGTCTCCCAAGCCCCTTCCCATGTCTCCCAAGCCCCTTTCCTCCCGCAGCCAGCAAAATGTTCATTTCTTGATTGTTGTCTATTATTCCAATTCAAAAGGGGGCCGTAGGGGACATGGACCTCGACGTGGCCGCGGCGGCAATTATCATTGGGGTAAATGCCAGGGTGCTTTCGGGTGCCATCAAAAAAAGTTGTTTTACTTTCAAATGCAAAGTTCTGCATACAAAATGAGAAGAAGAAGAAGAAGAAGGAAAGGTTTCCCTTGTCAATCACTTGGATCGAGCGGGGCCAGCTCTCGGGGGTGGCGTTTCCAGACAGGGTGCTCAGCGAAGGAGCAGTAAGACCAGGTCGTGACTGTCGTGTGGCCCGTGGTCTCCAGGCAACACAAACCTAGGGGGCCCTCGGTGTTGGAGAGGTCACCGCATTTGGCCCTTGAAGAGAATCGCTCAGATGTCTAAATAAAACGAGACGCAGCTGGTTTAAGTGGAGGCCTGGGCAAACCGGGCGCTTCCACACCCGAGCTGGGAGACGGGCAAACCACGCCCCGGCTTGGGGTTTCCCGGGGGGGAATAAAATATTAAGGACTCTGAAAAAGTCCTGCAATAATGAAACCTGCTCAGACTTGCCCAGCTCCTCATCCATTCATCCACTTCTTTCTCGAGTGTTGTCAGTCATAATAAGAAAGGAGGGATAGGAGGGGAAGGTGTGCCTACGACGGGGTTACCCCAATCAGTTACGCAGCCGAGGCTGCGACACTGCTCTGAGCCTGACGGTCACCGCGCTCGGGTGGGCCCCCCACCAATGCCAGCTCTGAAAAGGTGGCAGGGATGGCGGCAAATGACATTCTTTCTGCAGAAATTATTAGAAGGCTTTTAATCCATGAACCACTTAACCACCTGCCAGGACATGAAAGGGCCACTCTAACTGGTTGGAAAACACACAAGACATTTTTATTCTGGTAATTACTAGTCATTTAAGGGAATGGAAAACTTAAAACATTACATCAATAAAAAAAATTTGGAGTCAAACCTGAAAAATTAAAATTCTCTTAAAAATGTGCTCTCTGGCAATAGCTCTGAGTACTAATAGGCTTTCAATCACTTTATACATATTTGGAATCTGGAAGAAAAAAAATGTGTCTTCGTCCCGTCCTGAGCAGGCAGGGACCGTGTCCTGTGTAAGATGAAGTCCCAGTGTTGGATGTCCCCTGGATAGTCGGGCTCTCTGCTGACTTCAGAGCTGCACTTCATTTGAATTAAATCCCGCCTTCCGCCGACGCGTGTCTTCTCTGCCGTCCTTCCCCTTGGGGGTGTATGTCGTCAATAATTTGGGGGTACGTGGACTATGAAATGTTTGGGCTTCAGGCTCCGCAACATTTCTTTCCCATGTGTCCTCATTTCTAGAAAAAATAATACCGACGTAGCCCTTAGAAGATGAAGGTCTAGAGAGTGACACGGAGACTCTGGTCGCATGCAAGGGGCCCAGCCCTGGCCGACCTGGAAGGGCAAGTATGAGCCCACGCACGGCGACGTCAAGTCGCAGCAGCTCCGAGGCGCACTGTTTTATCAAAGACGTGATTCTTCATGGATCTCTTATGAGGAGGTTAAACTTCGAACGGGCCTCCGTTTGGGGAGGGCAGAGGGACCGGCACTTGGGCTCCGGGACTTCATTCCATCACCTGGTCCGCTCGCTGGTCTTTTCTGAAGTGATTTCCAGGGTGCCCCCGAAGCGCACACCAAGCGAGGGCACTGCTGCCCACGCCTTTGGGAAGCGACTTCGACAACTCTGTCTCTTGAGCACATCCGCTGGGCCGCCCGGCAAGTGTGTGTAGCCGTGAAGTAGCTGTCCTCCCTGGTCTGCTTTAAGAAATCGCTTGCCCAAGGTGACTGGTCAAGTAGGAAGAGAGAGCTGTGGTTGCCGTCCGGCCAGGCTAGGCTGATCCTCGGCCCTCATCCCATGTGACTGATTAAACGTGGCCTCAGCCCTGGCCCGTGTGGGTCAGTTGGTTGGAGCGTCACCCCGTAAACCAAAAGGTTTCAGATTCAACACCCAGTCAGGGCACACACCTCGGCTGCGGGTTCGATCCCCCGTCGGGGCCCGTATGGGAGGCAACTGGTCGATGTTTCTCTCTCTCCCCCTCTCCCTCCCTTCCTCTCCTCTAAAAATAAGCAATAAAAAAAAAGTCCTGAGGACAAAAAGGATGAGGACAAAAAAATTAAAAAATTTAAAAAATGTTATTAAAGAAAAACATTTTTTAAAAAAAGTGGTTTCAAATTCCCTCTCGGTCCCCTGTGGGGAGGCAGGCCCGCGATGCCTAGTTCGAAGTCCTGGCTGGCCCTGACTCTTTGACCTTCAGGTTACGGTGTGGGTGGCTGTGTCGCTCCCCTGGCCCCGGCACCTAAAGCCACCTCCCAGCTCTGTTTCCTGCGGGCTGGCGGGCGAGGCAGGGATCACGGCATGTTTAAAATGCACATGTCCCCTTCTGAATGTGCATTGATCGAATGGGGTTCAGGGCCAATCTAATGAGAATTAATCCCTGGGTCTCGACAAGCCAGCCTCTGGTGGTGATTGATGACTCAAAATGGGTAAAATTTGCATTTTCTATGCAGAATCGACTCAGCAGGGAAATAAAAGCCATCGCTGGGCTTGTGGTCAGACAAACAAAAAAAACGTCCTTTTACCTTGGCATTTCCGATGATGCCCATGCACTGAAATCCCCTTTTTTTCCTCCGTCTCACTGTTCCTATTACTATTTATTACTACATATCTATTAGCTGTCACTCTTTTCATGTCAAATGATACAGTGTCTGCAAGATAGTCAATTTCTGGTATAATTTGAAAGCTCGATGCTAAATGAATTCTATATGAGAGAACGTCCTTGCTATGGAAAGATATGAAGAACCACATTATAGGAAATATTTCTTTGTTGCATTTTTAAAATATACCCGTTAGTTGTTTGTGTCTTTTATAAAAACGCTGGGCGTGAGAGACAAAGAAAATGCCAGAAGCGGGGAAGTTTGTCATTAGACGGAGAGGGTTCACCTGGGCGAACGGCACAGCGGGCACCTTGACCTTTATGCTCGGTACTCGATTTTCCAAAAGTCACACCTTGTCTCACTCCATCAACTCGCCTCTTTCCCTAATGCCATAACCTTAACTTTCTTTTTTTTTCTAATAATTAAGGACCTTTTGTATTTTCCTGGAAAGTCAAAACTCTATCTTAACTCCGTAGAGCGTTTAGACCATTTAGCGTTAGAAGAGACACCAGGTGACAAAGAGGGCGTCATAAAACCACACGGACAGACCAGCCGTCCCCAACCTGGATGACCCGGAGCGGGCGGGAGGAGAGCAGCCCCTGGACGCAGGGTCGGCCGGGGCACCGGGGGCGGGGCCCGAACACCCAGGCGTGGGCAGCGACCCCGCACTGCGACTGAGGGGCAGACGCGCCGTCTCGGTGGGACTGAGATTTACGGTGCTCACACAGAAGACATATGAAGAGCCCGGCGGTCCCCCTGCAGCCCTGCTTCCCCCCCTGGTTCTAGAAGCAGCAGGGCACAGTGCAGAAAATCAGAGGGCATTTTTTTAAGCTTCGGCAGGGGGCCTCTCTCCACACTGCCGTCGCCCGCACCTGGTCATTCCAGAACTCTCTCCTCAATCTCAGTTTCGGCACTGCTAGTGCTTTCTCGCTCATGCAGTCAGGGAACAGCTCTGTTTCTGTGAGCATAGGTAGGGCCCGTCAGTTCATTGTTCTGGGCTTGTAATAAGCTCCCGTTCTCGTCTGTCTGGTACCTGCTCCTGGAAATAAACCCGCCGTTCGGGAAGACGTTTCCCGTTCATGAGCGCTCTTGGAAATGCTGACTGACATCAGCCACGTGTCTGAGGGAGAGGACCCTTCCAAACTAGAAGGGGGGCCGGGAGGTAGTGGTCCCCAGGCCACTGAGGGTACAGAGACCCGACAGGGCCAATAGATCCCACGACCAGCGCTGGCGTTCGCATCTCGGAAGAGCCGGTTTGTGTTGGGGCTGAGACAGGCACTCGACGTCCCCACCTCCACCTCTGGGAACTAAACTTCACTTCCGCAGTAGCCACTCTGTGGTTTCGGATTTTCCGGCCGGGTTGCGAAAGCCCTGGTGAATGTGCCTGGGAGCCTGCACACCGCGGCCGTGGGCCGAGTTGGATGGGGAAGAAGGTCACTGTGTGAAAAACAAAGCAAAATAAAACAAACCCCCCCCCCCCCCACAGCAGCCACACGCGGAAGCGGCTGTGGCACTGACGCCATGGAAGGGTGGCCCGTCCCCAGGGGCCAGGGGTGTGGCTTCGCTGCTGAAAGTGGGTGATTCCCTCAGACACGTGAAGTTGTCGTCTTCTCTGAGCAGCGCCACCCTGTCTCGGCTGATTTGCCTTGAATCCTTCCAAAATGAGTTCTCAGTTTTTAGTATCTGAAGCCAAGCTCAACGGAGACGCATGTGAGAGAGACGGTCCTTTTTCCACTACGTGCCACCCCCTTTCTGTTCTCAACAAGCCCCTCCGGAAGCCCCGGGCCATCGGATTTGCTTCCTGGGCACTTTTGTTCAAGAAAACAGGGGACTCCCCCCCGAAGGAGGGGAGGGGGTGCCTCAGTCTGGGCCCAGGACAGAGCCAAGCCACAGAAAGTGCCCACGTCAGTGTCTCCTGCCCCGAGTACAGGGTAGGAAGGAGGGAATCGCGTGCAGACTCTGAGGCTTCTCTTTCCCTGAAGGGCGCTGTGGCTGACCCCGCTGTGTTGGCTTCGGAATCCTTAGCCATGGATGGTGGGACATCCACCAGCCCGTTTCATCTAGACAGGTCTTTGCTGGTCGACCTCGGAGGCATCCCCAGTCACGCACGTGCCCCCGGGCGTGCTGTGCGGCCTCGGCGCTGTGGGGCCGCCGGCCCGGGGTCGCCACACCCTCCCTGAAGCCCCGGGCGTGGGGGCTGCTCCGTCCGTGCTCCGCCCGCCTCTGCGTCCACAGGGGCCGTGTGTCGCTGCACTGACAGCCGAGGGGCACCTGGACCGAGGGGCACTGGAAAGTCCACGGTCGCAGTCTCTCTTCTGTGCGTCACGCCCTCCGGAGAGACAGCACTCATGTTCTGAGGAGGAAATCGACGTCCCTTCCTGTTTACGGGGAAAACGGCCCTTTCACGTGACTCTGTGGACTATGGCCTCAGGCAGCCCCCAGCCGATGGCCGTGGGAAGCCAGCACAGGTTAGGCATTTGTGCTGCTAAAAGGCGGTCTCCTTTTCCCATAGCGTTGGCCTGATACACTTCTAATGATCTATTTCCTTTCATTTAACTTTGCAACCTCCAGGAATCTGGAAGTTACGCTAAAGACCCCGAAGTGACCCCATGCCGACCCCCCACCTGGCAGCCGTGGCCTTTGGAAACACAGAATGAGCATCTTAAAAGCTTTTATCTGAAGAGGGGCTCCAGTGATAAGTGTTTCCGATGGCTCAGCTCCCCAAAGTCTGCACGTCATTTATAGCCTACAAGATATTAATTGGAAACATTTGAAAGTATAAAAGCCATCCTAGGACTATCAGGCTGTGAATATTACCTCCTGATAAATTCTCGTCCCCTGAGCTGGCATTTATGAGATCCCCTCACTGTGATTTCACATTGCAGCCTGGATTATGCATTGCTTCGTGTTTAATTTATTTTCCTTGGCGATGAAAGGTGACAGGTGACAGTTCGGAGAGGGTGTCATTGAAAATCTCTTCTCTCTGCAGCTCACTCACTGCAGGCCGGCATCTCCCAGGACGAAGAGAAACGCACAGGAAAAGGGGGCAGATTATGCTGATGCAGGGCACACACCTCACGGTGCAAGAGGCGGGAGCCACGTGCGGTCACGGGGTAGGGAGAGAGGGGAGGGGACCAGAAAGGAGTGGTTGGGAATTTTAGACACAGGCCGGGGAGCTTCCGCTAGGTCGGGCCCCCTGTGAGAGATGGCAGGGAAGTAGAGATTTTCTTTAGTGCGGGAGGAAGAAGAAAGAGAAAGTGAGTATTTCACTGCCGTGTTCCTTCTGTGGCGGTGGCCACACTGACACTTTAGTGGTCTGGTTAAGATCATGAGGTTCTGCTGGGTATATGGGGTCCACGGGGGTTTGAAAGGCAGTGGGTGCAGCAGAGTAAGGGGGAGGACGTGGACTCTCGGGCTTGGGCCCCCTTGGCCACTTCTAGCCTTGAGATCGTTACAGGAAAGCTACAGGAAGCAATCAGTTAACCGAGGGCAATAGAAATTGTTCACAGTAATAGTAACGGTAGCACGAGTAACTTGAAACATTAACGTGTTCTCTCAGTGGAAGGAGTGCTATTACCAAGCTTAGATCTGACTCTTCCCGAAGCCCGTCTGTCATCTCTTCGGCTCCCACAGTCGATAAGTATTTGCCGAGCAAATAAACGTGCATCTGCACTTGTCTGCGCCTAGTCAGGCCGATCGTCAGACCTTCCCAGTCCGTGCAGTTTGGAAACGCCCAGCGTCGTAACTGTGCAGAAACATTTCCTTTAATCTGGGCTTTTCCTTTGAGTTTTCTCCCTTGACTCACACCAGCCTCACGCAGCCCCCCGACTTGCTCATCCCCCCAACTCGCCCATTCCCCTCTCCCTTGCTTAATCACCACGCGCTCGGGATAACGGGGTTCCAGTCCACACCCCGTCATCGCAGGAACAAGGTCCTGGGTCTATGGACTACAGAGACGGAGTTTTCAATCACCCTAAAAGTAGCCTCCGGGCCCCCACTGCGTTTAGGGTCTGGACCCAGGAAAGCAGAACCGCCCCGCAGAACAAATCCGCGCAAAATCAGACAGAGCGACTGCACAGCTGATGTCAGGACCAGGTGCCACGGTCCACTACCCCCTGCCCTGGTGCCAGCCAATCGGCAGGGACCACGACCCCTACTCCCTTAGTCACCACGATTAATGATCTTTCCCCGACATAACCCATCCCCCGGAAGCTGCCGTATGGTCAGGTCTAGGAGCGTTAGCTCACCAGCAGCTCCGGGCGTGGCATCATCTCCTTCATAAACCTTTGCTTTGTTGGCTGCAAACTCCCGTTCATGTGTTATTGGGTTTCAGTGGACCAACGGACGCCTTCAGTCTGGTAACGGTGTGCGTATGCGTGTCTAACGCAATAGAGATCCTTGTTTCTTCAAAGCCTGAAAACATACCGTTAGCCCAGGGCTTTCCTTCCCAGGGAGCAACGTCACTGCGCTTTCTCCTTCACCGAGATGGTCACAGTCCGTATTCTGTCTCTACGTGCGCAGGACATTCACGTGAAGCAGCTGCTTGTGTTTCTGATTCATAATATTGTTGGTATTTATTGTAGTTTTTAAACATAAAAGCCTATGGTTGAGGTAAGCAATTTTTGGGGAGGGAAATGCTGGAGGATTTTGCTGCAAACTTTTCTTTAAGGTACCTAGACAACTACCTGGCACTCAAGAGTTATATTGATTACATTAAAATCAATACATTTGGAATGTGTACTGTCGACTGAGATTCTCAGTGACGGTGGGTGAATGAAGAAATGTAGAGTTGGAAAGAGTGGGGGTGCAGCAGCATGAGGGTATCTGGGAACCTGGGACCTTAATGGAGATCCTGCTCCAGGAACCATCTAGAAAAGGATCAGTGTTGTGTGTGAATGGCATGGGCTGAGGTTCAGCCACTTTGTCCCTGGAGCACATGCCCTCCCACCGCAGGACGACGGTATTAGGACCACGGAGTTTTCGTGGACAGCACACCCCCCTCAGAGCCAATGTCAGACACTGAAAGGCTGTTAGAAAAGAGGACTTCGTTCTGTGCGAAGTCACAGGAATAATGAAGCGGGAAACTCCACACTCATCACCTTTTCTATTCTCACCCCAAAGCTGAGGCCCCTTGGGGTTGGGCACCATTTGCATAACAAGACATATCGACGCGAGTACAGAACACGCCAGTGCAGCCCGGCCCCCCTTCACTAATTTGCTATTTAGTATCGGCTTTGCTGTCATCACTTAAACAAATTCCGATGTCACAATGTTAGTGTGAAGGAGGAAAACAGCTAATTTGCCAATATTATTGATTTGCAATCCATTGGAATTCTTCACGAATTAAAGCAGGTTAAGAAAATTACTGGTGAGAATGAAAGGTATCGGTTTCATTTAGTAAAATATAATTTTAAGCATAATTAGAAATACAAAACCTGAGTTAAGCCTCTGCTTTTCACTCTCCCCAAAATTACAGTTTTAGCAAATTATCATCTGCTACAAACAAGAGTCTGGAGACAGAGAGAGAGGCTCAGGCTTGAACCTGCCTGCGGTTCTTTGGCACATTTAGCTGAGCAGGTGGGCTGCGGAAACGCACTCGATTTCAGTCTATAGGTTGTGATTATGCCATAAAACCCAAAGGCCTGGAGGGTTTCACACTTCACTTCTCTGGCTATGGTCAGTTTAACTCGGCTTCAGCTGAGAAACCAAACTCCCACTCGCTCTCTTAAAAATAAATACGTAACGCGGGGTGCTCCTCTTGTGAGCTAAGCTGTTAGTGTATTTAAAGCTCATTCCCTGGGGGCTCATCCCATGTCACCAGCCCTGGGGAATATAAGAATGTTCCTCTTTGATCTCGCCTCTCACCTGTCAGAATGGTTGTCATCAATAAACCCACGAACGACAAGTGCTGGCGAAGTGGAGAAAAGGGGGCCCACGTGTACCATTGGTGGGAACACAGACTGGTGCAGCCACTGGGGAAAACGGTGTGCGGATTCCTCAAAAAACTAAAAATAGGGCTGTCATATGACCCAGCAATTCCACTTCTGGGCATTTATCCAGAAGTGGAACCACTAATTCAGAAAGATATGTGCCCCTGATGTTCTTTGCAGTGTTATTTACAGCAGTCAAGCCGCGGCAGCGACCTGAGTGCCCAAAGACTGGCAAATGGGTAAGGAAGACGTGGTATGTGGAAATATGGACGCGTGGTGGAATATTACTCATCCATAAAAAAGAATGAAATCTTACCGTTTGTGACAGCATGCATGGACCTGGGGGGCATTACGATGAGTGAAATAAGCCAGATGGAGAAAGACAAATACCATATGATTTCAATTATATGTGGAATCTAAATATAAACCAACAAACAAAACAGAAACAAACTCATAGATACAGGGAACAGGCTGATGGTTGCCAGGGGGAAGGGTGGTTGTGAGACTAGGTGAAAAAGGGAGAGGATTGGGAAGTACAAATTGGTAGTTACAGAATAGTCACAGGGTTGCGAAGTAGAGCCCAGTGAGTACAGTCAATGATACTGTAGCTATAGTTACAGCTGTAACTGTTGTAACTATTGTAACAACTATGTACGGTGACAGGCGGGTACTAGACTTATGGGGGGATCACTTCCTAAGTTATAGGAATGTCTAACGACTATGTTGGACACCTGAAACTAATACAAAATAATATTGAACATCAGCTATACTTGAAAAATACATGGAGACACAAGATGGTGGAGGGGTAAGTGGAAGTTACATTAATCTCCTCTCAGGACCATCCTGGAGTTACAAGTAAATTATAGAAGAATCATCCCGAATAACCAACTGAACACTGGCTGGAGAGAAGCCTTGTAACCACGGGTAGACAGAAGAAACCACTTCACCACAACAAGACTGGTAGGGAGGAAGAGGAGACGCGAGAGAGCTGGTTGAGCTCCCACGGGCTGAAATGCCAGAAGGAGATTTCAGTGGCGGGAGGGTTCCCCCTGAGAAGAGTGGGAAATAAACCCCAAGCTGGGCTCCCCAGCCTACAGCACTACAACCGAGAAAGGAACCCAAACATCACATAGCAGGGTTTCTGTCCACCAGGGAGAGATGGTTGGAGACGCAGAGAGCCTCTTAAAAGGCCAACACACAAAATTCCATTTGTGATGACTTACCCTGGGCTCTGGCAGAGGGAAGGCCGAGTGGACTAGAGAGGCTTGAGGGGAATCTGGGGCTGGTGGCTCTGGGAAGAGAGCTGAAGGGTCAGCCACCAGGATCCCTGTGCTGAGTCGCTCCTTGTGCTGCAGGAGCCATCTCTCTCACGCAGAGCTCTCTTCTCTGAGTGGCATCAGCCCGAGGGGAAGCGATTGCACCGCCCACAGAAATTCTGCCCTCCCCTGCCCCCGTCGTACTTAAGCCCATCTGCTGAGGAGCACAGCTGGAAGACATTCCCTGGTTAACCTTACAGAGAGCCTGCAGGCAGAGGCGGGTTGCTGGGAGCTCTGAGATTTCAGCCGACCTTTCCCCTGGCCGGTGTTGGTAAAAGCTGGCGTTGGTGTGCAGCCTGGTTCTTTCTGCATGCGCCCGGGCCCAGCAGAGCGAACCACAAGCTATGGATCCCTGATAGCTCCAAAGAGGCTGCTCAGGGCCGGTCACAGGCAGGGTTTCACTTAAGTCTGCATCAGAGTCTTGCAGATCTACCTGTTACATAGAAACAAACACATAGAAACAGCCAGAATGGGAAAACAAAGAAATGGGCTCCAAATGAAAGAGCAAGAGAATTCTCCAGAAGAAGAACTAGAAATGGAGGCAAGCAATTGATCAGATAGAGTCTGGAGTGACGATTACAAGGTTACCCAACAGCGTGAGAAAAGACATAAAAACCATAAAAGAGGACCAGTCAGAAATGAAGGATGCGATATCTGAGATAAACAATACACTGGAAGGAAAAAACAGGTTAGATGAAGCAGAGGATCAAATCAGTGATTTGGAAGACAAGGTAGAAAGAAAACCCAAGCAGAGTAGCAAAAAGAAAAAAGAATTTAAAAAAATGAGGAGAGCTTAAGAAACCTTTTGGACAACATGAAGCAATATAACACCCACATCATGGGAACACCAGAAGGAGAAGAGCATGAGCAAGACATTGAGAACCTATCTGAAGAAATAATAACTGAAAACTTCCCTAATCTGGTGAAGGAAAAAGACACCCAAGTCCAGGGAGCTCAGAGAATCCCAAAGAATTGGACCCAAAGAGGCCCACTCCCAGACGCACATCATAATTAAAATGATGAGGCCTAAAGACAAGGAGAGAATCCTAAACACCGCAAGAGAAAAGGAGGTAGTTACCTGCAAGGGAGGGCCAATTGGACTGTCATCTGATTTCTCAACAGAAACATTTCAGGCCAGAGGGGAGTGGCCGGAAATATTCAAGGTGATACAAAGCAGGGACCCACAACCAAGACTGCTTAACCCAGCAAGGCTGTCATTTAAAATTGAAGGAGAAATAAGGAGCTTCCCAGACAAGAAAAAGCTAAAGGAGTTTGTTAACATCAAACCAATACTGCAGCAAATGTTAAAGGAAGAAGATGGACGAGAAGGAGGAGGAAAGGGGAAGGAGGAAGGAGAAAGGATGAGGAGAAGCAGCAGCCATCTGGCCACGGGGTCCCGGGTGGTCATGGGGGCTCCCCGCTGCTCTGACGGCATCACCCGGGTGGGCTGTCATCACCCCGCCCTCACCCCAAGTTAACCGTCCCCGCCCCCCAGGAGGCGGGACTCCTGCGCCTGGCTGGGCCGCATGGCTCATCAGACGGTGTGCACGCGGGCAGAACCGGGTGTGGAAAGAACGGGAGAGGCAGCTCTCTCTCTGAACCCGCAGCTGCCTGCACCGGAAAGACCAATGAAGACCACCCCCTCCGCGCGCTGAGCAATCACGTGGTCAGATCAGCTCCGCCTAGACCACCCCGATCTCTCAAAACACCCTGAAAACGCAGAAGGCGCCTTTGCCAACCCCTGGCATCCCTCCAAGCTGTCCCAGCGGCCCACATTCGGGCTCCTTAAGAAGAACCCTGGCTTTCACTGCCAGTGTTTTCCAGAACGCTGGGAGCACTCTCTGAAGACGGAGCAAATGCTTCCTGCAAGCGGATGGGAAGCCAAATGCTTGGAAGAGGTTTACACAAAAGTCAAAGGATTGCAGCGCCCCCTGCTGGGACAGCCCGGCGACCCGCCTCCATGCGTGGGCCCAGCTCACCTGCAGGCAGTTCGAAGGAGCTATGGCAACCCACGGACTCCCAAGACGCACCAAAAACTCTCCACGTGTTAACAGCCGTGTACCCAGAGTTTCCAGTGCACTGGATACCAAATACAGTTAAGGAGGTTACCCAAGTGTTGTCATTGCTCTAGCTCACGCCACCAGAAACCAAACTAAGAGATTTTTGGATGAATTAAGCCACGCCAGCTCTACCCGCGGTTTTCTGTGACCCCAACGTGCGTGAGCGATTCCGCAGAACCCGCTCACTTCTCTGTAACGTCTCGAATTGCTTGGTCACGTTACTAGGGCCGCTGACAGCGCTCAGTTGCTGGAGGAAGTTTGGGTGATCAAAGCCAGTAATTAGAGGCAAATTCATTGTTCGGCGTTCGGCAAACCTTGCCATTGATAGAATTCCATACTCCATCACGTCTGAAGTCCACGATAATGATAAAGGATGGATTATTTGCAAGAAGGCAACACGGAAGTGGCATCATTTGTGTGGGGGGAAATAAATTACTCTACATAAAAGCACCTGTAAGTAAGGAAGGGAATTGCTTATCTGTCATGCAGAAGTGGCAAAACATGTGAAATTAAAAGTATTGCTTTCCTAAAGCAATTCATTTAGCAACCTGTCAGATTCAAATTTTTGATAGGCTGTACATTGCTTAAAGGGAAACACGGTAAGGATTAATCGTGCAATTTTTAGCTTAGGGTTGAGCTGATGAGTTTAATTTCCCAATTGATTTTCTGGAAACACGATTTGCATATAGGAATCCATGTGCAGTTGCATTTTTAATAATGCCTGTAGTGTTACTTATACAGAGATAATAAGAGATGCGCCCTCCACTTCTAAAGCGCCCTCCGGCCGTGGGTGTCCCAGCTCGGCTGTGTGTTAACACTGGTGTTGAAATATCACTTGTCCGGTTCAGGGTGGGCGGAATTTTTGGGGAGGAGGGGAGTCTCATTTCTAACTTTGTATATGTTCTGTTAACACGGGGATTTCCTGTGAGAGAAAAATGATTTGGGTTTGCTCTTACAACATAGTAAAGGTGCTTAAGCACGACAGCACGACGACCCGACGGCAGAGTCGTACGTTTGGGGCAGGGACTTACCTGTCAGCTCCCCGTCTTCTCCTCTCCTATGTCCTGTTACACACGGAGAGCCAACCGCGACACTCTCACCGCATTACCCAAGTTTCAGCGACAGGCTCACAACTTCCCTGAAAACAAAGTTGCAGCCACCTGCTCCCCCGTTTCCAAGGGAAAGGATTTCATATGTGCCGTAAAGTGATTTCTGTGGACACTGGGTTCCTTTCTTTCCCCCAGTCAGGCGCGTGGTGGACTTTCTCAAATATTTACTTAATTTTAGATCGATCAATACACACGGCTTCCCTGAATCACTGATTGGAGGGAAATGCCCCAGCTCTCAGCCGAGCTTTGCTAACGAAACACGCAAGTAATTATTTCAAGATCTGCAATGTCATCAGGCAGTTCTGTCAAAAGGTTGGAGATGGGGTGGCAATAACTCTAGCAACTCGCTGCTGTGAAAAAGAGTACATTACTATTTTTATAAAAATGTCATCAATTCGGGAAAAGGAATAAGAGTTCCTTCTCTAGTTATTGATATTGAGAACTGAAAAAATACGAAAGGAACCTAAGGTACTTAAGGTCCAATAAAATTTTTTCCTCCTGGAAATTATCCTAAACTTATAGCCCAATTTTTCTTGCTACAACCTTTAAAACACTAGAGAGCCGAGCTAATGAGTCATAAAAGTGTGTGCGTGGACCGCAGCCCAGAACCGGGCTGAAACAGAGAGTCCTCAGACGCGGGGCCGGGTTCGAGACCAGGCGGCGGCACTGTGAGTCTTCAGGGGCCTAGCCCGCCGCCCCCAGCCTCGGTTTCCCAGTCTGTGAGATGGGGCTACTTAGTATGGCCCTCCTCAGTAGGAACGTTATAAAGACACAACATGAGTCCTTAGAGTAACGCCTAGCACAGCAGAAATGTTTTGTGATATAAATGCTGCCCTTGTTTTCATTTAAACAGGGAATGACGAAATAAATCAATGTTTCTAGGTGATTAAAAAGCATAATGCCTGATAGTACAGATGCTCATTATATCGCGATCATGTGTGTGCATGCGTGTGCCCTTCCAGAGTCACCCAGGCTGTGGCCAAGGGCTAGCGCCCTTTAAAAACCACCGTGGGAGCAGACCCCACCGCCCATCCTGACCCTCGCGGGCCCCTGATCCATTATAAATGGTGAGAGATGTTCCTGCCAGCACAGAGAGGTTTGCTCGAGGGGCTTTGTTCTGAATATTGCTGTCACATTTTCCCTCTGAGGAAAGGAAAAGTCACTTCCCCTGTGACACTGCAGGTGATGCTTTCTCCTTCCTGCCGTGACATGACAACATCTGAAGACGTGGGGAGACAAGGCGTGTTTGACATTCAGGCCATCTGCCTGTAACAGTTTTTCTGGCTGGACCCACCACGACCCGATAAGGCAAGGCCTCCCACTCACCGAGAGCAGGACAGAAGTAACAGTGCCATTGGAAATCGAACAGACGTGGGGCCCATGTTTGCAACGGGCTTCCCTTCTCAGAGCTCCTGAGACCTGCCGGTGCTCGCCACAGCTCACATCGTCGTTGTGAAAGGCGGCTAGACAGAGCGAATCCGCGATACGTGGTGTGTTTTCTCTGGCGTTTCCTCTTGATTTCTATCTTGGGGAACCCAGGAACCCCAACGCCGGTAACGGATGTATACATGTGTGCGAATCTAGGACGCGTGCCCGCAAGAGGGTCGCGGAGCCGCGGGTAGCGATGTGGGTGGGCTGCAGGTGGGGGACAGCCGAGCAGGAGAGTGTGCGGGGAGGTGAGGGTGCTCTGCTTAGTCTGCACCCTCGGGTCCCCACCTCATACCTCCCGCCGGCTGTCCCGCCACTCGCTTTTGGCGAGCCCACACGGGAACGCGGGACCCCTAGGGGCGGAGGGCTGCCTCTGCCCTCGCGAGCGGGTGCTTTCTCCGGGGAGGGGCATGGACTCGGGTCTTCCCTTCCTGGCACGTGGCCTGCTACCCTCTGAAACTAACTTGTGTTTGATGAATATTTATGAGAAGTGCCACTTTAATTAAAATACAAAAGCCTTGAGCTAGATTAATTGGGCTGAGGGAAAAAAAAACCTAAAACCCTCACTTGCATAGTAGAAGATAATGGACCAGGAGCAGAGGCTGACTCTCTTCAAAGACCCAGAAAATAAATAAGGAGTTAGAGATTTAGGGAAGGGACACATGGCGGAAGTGTTTCTAAACCAACAGCTTTGGGTGACAAACTTGCCGCCACGGCTCGTCGGCCTGAGTGCCCAGGGGGATGCACTGGGCTTTGAATGGGTGGGCCCTCGCCAAGCAGCCACTGTGTCCCCACAGGCCCGGCAGCCACGCCCAGGGGCACAGGGAGCACTGGCTCTGCTCTCATTCTATCCCCGGATCCCACAGGATGCACGGGGAGCTCATCCCCTAACCCCACAG
The DNA here is from genome assembly GCA_004026545.1 of Mormoops blainvillei. Lineage (NCBI taxonomy): Eukaryota > Metazoa > Chordata > Mammalia > Chiroptera > Mormoopidae > Mormoops > Mormoops blainvillei. The sequence goes on from PVJD01011477.1 coordinate 37,177, forward strand.
TGTCGAATGCTTCCCATCTCAGCCCAGCCCTCAGCGCTTCCCAACCACCTGCCTCTCCAAACGTCTGCCGTTGAGGGGAAAATAAGATGGCAGGCCTCCTGAAGGACCGCGACGAAGGCCATGCGGAAGTGCCATTTCTCTCTGCTCTCTCTTGGTAGCCATGTTGATTTTCTTCAGCCTTTCCCTCTCTCCTGGGCCCTTGACCGCATCTCCCTCCAGAAAGCAGCCCGAAGTGTGGGTGACGGGAAGGGGGACCCATCACACAGAGCTTCCTGGGTTTTCCCTCGGGGATCACCACTCCGAGAAGGTCAAAGGGACCTGGGGTCCCCTCTACTTCATTCAGGCTGGTGGCTTGTCGTTGACCTGGAGAAGGCTCGCTCGTCCTCATTCCAGACCCCTGCCCCTGCTGTGCCACATCCCCGGCCCGGTCCTGCAGCCTCTGAGTGAGGGGCGGGGGCAGCTGGACGGGGTGACCTGAGTCGGGGGCTCCCTGCCTTTGCTCGCAGGGGTGGCACCAACCCCCGCGGGAAAGGTCTCACCTCTCATTTCGGCAAGGAAGAGCCTCCTTGTTGGTGGCTCCGTTATTTCTCTTTATTGAGTCTGAAGATTCACGTTCATACAAGACTCACCCTTTTGTTGGGTGCGACGTTTGAGGATAATTAGAAGGCACTAAACCGAGTGAGTGACTCATCACAATCTTTTCAATTAAATATTACCAGGAGGAGACACTTGAGAGGATTTGCATTATTTAGAGACACAAATGGGCAGAGATTTCAATTCTGTCTAACAATATCTCCCCCTTTCAACATGAAAAAGTGCTACTTAAATAAAATTGAAATTCACCCATTGATGTGGTGTTGGGAACAATTCGTTCACTTCTTATTCACTTTATTGTAATTGGTAGAAATTTATTGCTGGCAGTCAATGAAAAGGATTCAAGAACTAAAACTTATAAGTAAGAAACCCTCACGATGGCAGACAAAAATAATTATTTCCACCGACAGAGGAGAGCAAGTTGCTTAAAAGCTGAGCCATGAGATAAATGAACACATACCAGCGCATGAGGGCTGTATCCGCACGTTCGCGGCGCCATCCACTAGGGCGCAAAGTGGACACAGCTCGGACACCGGTCAGGGCATGACCAGGTGAACCGGACATCCTGTGTCCGAATGAGAGAACGTTATTTGTTACCGAAAAGGGGTGAAGAACCGAACGGGCTCTCGCACAGAGGGGCCTGGGGAAATAGAAGCCCGACACCGAAGACCGTAGACTGTGTGACCCTATTTACATAAAATGTGCAGGTGAGGCAAACCCATAAAAATAGAAAATCGATGAGTGTTTGCCAAGAATGGGGACAGGAGGGACTTGGGAGCGACTACTGTGGGGTGACGGAATGTTCTAAGATTAGGCTGCGCTCTGGACCGTGCAACTGTGTAAATACACGAAAAGCCATGCACTGTGTCCTTTAGTTTGGCGAACTGTATGGTAGGTGGATTATAGCTCAGTGAAGCCGTTTAAAAACTGAATGGAAGAGGAAAGGATGACTGTCCCGCAAACACCGTTATAACCTTAGAAACATTCATTTACCTTCTTTTTTTTTTGTTTTTTGTTTTTTGGAAAAAGCCAATCTAGTAATATCTCTCTGTTTATATTCAAAATTAAATAAAGCCTTACTGGTATATCTGGTACTGCTTGGGTGTTGCAGATATACATATATATTTTACCCTCATTTTTCCTCTTGAAATGTCCCTTGATGAACAAACACACTGTCACAAGAGTCATTTCGGTGAAGTCTTTGTAACCCCACAGGCAGGAGGGGAATACGTCTCACCCTTTCTCTTGTTTCTGTGACTTCGATAGCAGCTCAGAGACGGCCTCGCCACGCGTGGTCTGAAATAACAGGGATGGACGCCGGAGGGACCCGCGCCCCCAGGCGCTACGGAACGTAACCTGGCCTTCACGTGCTCATCAAGGGTTAACAGCAACTTGATTCTGAACTTCATAAGAAAATCAAAATAATAATAATAACACAAGAGCCCACACTTACATAGCACTTGACGAACACCATAGGCCGTTGTATAAATATTCGTTTAATTCTGAAAATAACCCTACTAGTTTGCCTCTATTGCTGCGCCCAGTTAAGTGAGATAATTGGGTTTAAATTAATTTTTCAAAAATCGAAAGTATTCAACGGAATTGTCCCATTAACTTGATGAAGAAAACTTTTAAATTATAATGCATTGTTTTTTTTAACACTGCTTGTTAACTCAGTTGAATTTGAAATTATATTAGTGGGGTTTCTTAAAATCAGATTTTCCTTTAGGGCACATCTGATACATTACAGGTTTTAGCACATAGGTAGAGATATTTTTTAGCATTTAGAACCCAGTGGCCCACCTACTTGTTAAGTCCCATAAGACGGCGCACGTGTGCGCCTCCAAGCTGACCTTTCCACTGACGAGTTGCCCCTGGGAAGATTGCTTATCTGTCCTGCCTGATAAACCGCCTGATCAAAAGACGTGCGGAACTTTTCTCATCTGCTGATATCTATAGCGAATTAAGCGTGTTTGGCTGTCAATCACTGTTACAGGGCGTTTTGAATAAAAGCTAAATTAACGGGCTATCCACTCTATGTTTTCCATCACACGCTCTTCTTCGGAAGTAAACAGTTTGCTGGGGATATTTTTAGAAAGCACACATCCTTTTGTTAAGTGTGTCATCCCACGAGGGTCCGCCCGTCCCATCAGCCGGCATCGTGCGAGGGGCCGCGGGACGGAGAGCCCGGGGCCTTTCCTTGGGCGGGGGGGTCGATCACCTGGAAGCATGGGCGCCGGGAGACGCTCCTGATTGATGTCCCTCTGGCGATCGAACACCTCGGGAGGACGCATCTTTGCTTGGCTGTGATTTTAGCCCTGCTTCCCCTGACGTCCATAAATCATAAGTAATTTCAAGCCGAGGCGACTCTATTTACAGGAACGGAGCCCCTTCTGGGGTAAGGTGTTGTGTTAGAAACTGTATGAGCTCCTGTAATCGTCAAGGCAGCCCTGGTAATTTGCAACCAGTCCCGTTTGAAGGTCAAGGGCGTGACAAAGCAGGGCCTTCAATACTTGTCTCGGGTCGTGCAGGAGGCCCCAGAGCTGGGGCTGGAAAAGCAAGTCTATGGGAAGAACAAGAGGCGTCCCTCTGCCCTGGGCCTCTGGCTGCTCCCACACGGTGGCCAGTGGCCTAGCCACCCAGGGGCACATTGGCCCTGAAGAGAAGGAAGTCCTGCCATCGCGACAACACAGATGCCCCTGGGAGACCTGCTGAGTGAAATCCCTCTTTTTCCTAACAAATGCCTTTGCCAAAGTCAGATTTGGGTTTGCAAGTCGTTTGAAAGATAGAGAATAATGGAAGTGACCCGAGACTGGATCAGCATGGGGTCCGGGCTCACGTGCTTCCCGGCCCCCGTGGTCTCCGCGGGGCCCACGCCCTGCCCAGCCCTGCTTTGAGCTTCCTGGGGAGGGGTCTGTTCCCACAAGCCATCTCCATTTCTTTCGCACCATATGGTTTTATTTCCAGGAAACAGTGTGTTAGCTGGAGATAGGTAATTTTTAAAAAAACATCAAGGTGGAGCTCACGTGTTCAACGGGGTAGAGGCAGCCCGGCTGGGGCGGGGGGCGGCTCTCTAGAGTTTGCTCGTCATTTTGGTGCAACATGACAAGCAATGACACCCAGTAATACAGAGAGACAGAGACGGAGAGACAGAGAGATGGACAGGCTGACAGAAACAGAGAGACAGAGAGAGAGGAAAAAGGAGAGAGACAGAGAGATACTGAGAGACCGAGGCAGAGACCGAGAGACACAGAGGCGGAGAGAGAAGTTATTTGGAGCAACCGGTGCGTCCACCCCAACACGCAGAACCTTCTGGCAGCGCGCCTTTGGCTACATTTGGGCCAACTCATCGCGAAAGCCCAGCCGGTTTCGTGCTGGGGCGGAATGAAGCCCCAGCGGCAGCTGGAGGAGGGCGCCAGCTGTGCAGAGAAGCCGCTGCCCGGCGATCGGGCCTTCGTGGCTGCTGTCGCCGTTCACCGCTAGGAAGTCAGCTTCGCTGTGAGTGGGCCACACCACACCGGCGACACGCGGGCACAGGCGTGTGGCCACCAGGAGGACCGCCACAGGGGAGGCACGGGCCGCAGAAGCGGGTGGCCTCAGCCCAGCTCCGCCCGGCACTCTGGAGGCGGTGCAGACCCCAGAGGGTCACAGCCTTTTCTCACAGGATTGCCTGTGGCACTAGAATCAGGGGGTCGCTCTGCTGTCTGACTCAAAAGAATATTCTGGAACCTGAGTCACACCTCTAACCTGCACGCGCCTAACCCTGGATTTTTTGTTGCTTGCTTTTCCCGATTCGGTCTGTTTTGTGCTCCCCACCCTGGTTTCATCTCAGGGGCTTTAAGAAACACCAATGCCCGGGGCCCGCCCATAGAAGCACTGACCCCCACTTTCTGGAAGGAGGCCCACAGGCGAGTGAACTCACAGACACTTCTCAGATGATTCCCGTGCACAGCCAGGGACGAGGATCGCAGACTAGCTTGAAATACTGGCACTGTGAGGCTTTTTGTTTTGATCAGAGCATTTGTCAGGACAGCCTCGGGCCCCCGGGTGGCTACGGAGGCGTTGTCCCGAGTGGAAGTGTGATGACGGCGATGGAAATCTTCCAGAAGGACGGCAATGCCAAGGAGCACCGTGCCGGGGCCATTTGTCACACACATCGACCCACTTTCCACCGGTGTTATGATAAGTGGCTTCCGTTGTCCAAGGTCTCGTGCCCTTCAGAGCCGGGATGTGGGGGCTTATACCACGGTGATAAAGAGCGGCTCTGAGACATTTCCATGGCATAAGAGAGTGAGTTATGGCTCTGGGTTAAGTTTATAGGAAAAACAAGACAGAGACGTTCTGAAGCCAAGTCTGTGATTTCCAACACATAGGTGTTGACTGCTTTAGTGTTCTGACCTCGTACGGGGTGCTGTGCAGAAACTTGGGGGGCTGTCACGGTCTCCGAGGAAAAATGACGGGTTGTAGATTTTAAGCTGTCCGTGGAGTGACGCTGACAGGCTGACGAGCCCGTGAATGCCCGTGAGACATGCCTTTGGCTTCGCGGGACCTGGGTGCCAAGAACTTGCTCCCCTCGCCCACGGGTTGTTTATGGGGAGCGATCGACAATCGGAACCCAACTGGAAATGAAAGACTTTCTGTGCTGAGACCACGCCGTTCACCGTCGGATCAGGATGGCCGGCCACCCTGACACAAGTCACTGGCCGCAAAGGGCAGTGCGCACAGGCTCCGCGCTCACACCATGCAAGGCGTGTGTTTGCGGCACACTGAGCCCAGGGGCGGGCTAGGTTTGTGCGGCTGACGCAGAAAGCGCCTGCGTCCCTCCACCCTCCACTTTCCCACGGTGAACTGCTCATTAATGCTTTAAGATCCTACCCACGGCAAAGGAAAGATCCAGGGGGCTTTGCTCGTGAATGGCCTACGAAATGGGAGACTGAGAGGCAGGGCAAGGATGAACCGCGGGTTTCTGTCCTGAGTCACAAAGAAAATGGAGTCGACGTTTGCCCGCAGGCAGGGAATCGGCGGAGGGCGGTTTGGGGAAGGAAACCTAGAGCTCGGTGTCGGGCATCGGGCGTCCGGTGTCCGCCAGCCTCCGAGACGAGATGTCCAATAAACAGCCGGACGTAGAGATTGGAATGTGTGACAAGGACATTAGTTGGAAATAAATGTATCCATCACCAGCTGACACAGGTTCTCTGAAGCCTTAAGGCTGGAAGGGACCAGCCTGCGAGTGAGTGCAGGTAGAGACAAGGTCCCAGGATGCAGAGCGGGGATCCCAATATGTAAGGGGGTGCGTATAGAAGAACCCAAGCAGGAGACTTAGAAGAAGTGGGCAGTGAGTTAGATTAACCACCAGAAGCGACTCGCGTCCCAGAAGCCGAGGGATGGAAGGTTTTCAGGAAGGGGGAGCCATTGCCTGTGTTCAGTGCTGCTGAGAGGCCACGCGAGGCGCCGTGGACCCTTCAGCCGCGCGGCCACCCAAGCAGCCTTCGTGCCGACAGTGCGTGCGGAAAGAACGGGATGCGCGAGAAAATTAACGGGGCGCCGATCCCCGACTCCCTGGTAATTAGCCTGGTCACATGCATACATCAAGCTCTCCAGAATCTCACCGTTACCACATTGGGTTTCGCCTAACACCGTTACTCATCTTCAGGAGCAGCTTCGTAAAACCAAGGCGCCGGCAGAGCCGTGAATACGCGGAGGTGCCCTGGACGAGACTGGCCACCTCGGTTAGGAATGATCGGTGTTCGTCCCCTGTTCCTCGGTTCGCCAGACCCACGCCAGCCGTGCTCACAAAGTCGGTCAGTGAGGCGGCGTCACCTGTTCCAACCAAGCGCCGACACCATCTGCTTGTTTCCGGGAAGATGATGACAAAAGGCAGCATCTGGGGGGCCAGCCAGGCCCCCAGCACCCAGGCCAGCCCAGGAAGCGTTCAGACCTCTCGGGGCTGCTGTTTGTGAGCAAAACTGCGCCCAAATGGTTTCTAAATACGAACAATAAAGTTCCTTTCTCCTTAGGAGGGGCGTCCTGGCCACAGGCGCAGCCGAGTGAGCTCTGGGGTCGCAGGCGGTGGGTCTGACAAGAAAACGCCCAGTGTGTGCGAACTTCGCAGGGTCCTTCTTTCATCACGAAACCTCTAAAAACTGGTTGTAAAGGCCTCAGCCGGCCTGTGTAGATACGCCAACACATGCAGCTGATCTCACAGCAAACAAAACACACACACACACATACACACACACGCCATCGCCGTCACCATCCTTGTCTTCACCGTCACATCATCACCCTCATCTTCATAAACGACTTGCCCTTTGGCATATAGAGGGCTCACCCGGGGGGGCGGAAAAGTGTAAAAAATTTTTTTGGAAAAATCAAAATATAAAAGAAAGAGAAAGAAAACAAATATCCTAGTAGCTGGGCTTGCCTCTCTCAGAACACAATGCTTTGATCCGCTCCGTCTGCTCTCCACGAATGTCTCTTCCTGAATAAAGATCTGAAGGTATAAACTCCGCCCGGCAAACCTTCATAAAAATCTAAATTTCCACTGCTGAGGAAATTAAACCGAAGGAGCCTAAAGCGTGAGGTCAGCACAGCCATGGTGCCGTGGGGAGCAGGTGCCACCGAAAGAAGGCTCGGAGTCCCCCGGCCCAGCTGCGGCCGCAGGGCGCCTTTTCCATCTGCAGGGCAGGTGGGCAGCGCAGGCCACGTCGTGGAGGGGGTGACCGAGACTCTCCGGTGTCTTCCCCCACCTTCCAGGACGCCCCTCTGGAGGTCGCGCCCCACCCTGAGCAAGAAAGACCGCGTGGGTGTAGGTGGAGCCGTGCCCTGCCCGCGCCCCTCAGGGAGTCCGCCGTCCGCGGGCCCTGTCCCAGCCAGCATTCCTTCCCGGGGAAAATCTAGCCGGCGGATTTTCCAAGCGTGTCGCCTCCATCCTGCAGGAGCCCGCGGAGCTAAATTAAAATCTCTGTTTCACGTTTTGGAGGGTCAGGAAGCAGCCGTGTCTGTCTTAAAATTAACGGGCGCCGCAGCCCCAGGGCGCACTTCCGTTCCTTCGAGGCGGCGTGAACCGAGCGGCAGGGGCTGTCGGAGCCCGGGACGATGTTTGCAGCCGTAATGACACGCTGTCTGGCAATGAATAACACAGGCCTGGGACGGTCGACTCTTCGGGTCGCGTCAGTGTTTTCCGGTTTTGAAGATTGTTACCGCATCAGAGCTCCCCGTGCCTGGAACGTGCTGCTTGCCCGGCACGAGGCGCCGCCCACCGGCCTCCTGGGGTAACGTCCGGAGGTTCCTGCGGGGCGGGGCGGGGTGGCGCGGGGCGGCGCGGGGCGGGGCGGGGCGGGGCGGCGAGCAGAGCTCGACCCCCGTCTACCGCTTTGCCCACGTGTCAGGTTCTCAGGGAGTTTTTCGGTCCGCTTTACCCCAAATCGCAGCGTTTCTGTTCTGCCTGCCACACACTCAGAGCTCTCTCCATTTCCCGTTTTCCTTCCCAGCCCATGTGACATACGTAACATACATCACCTGATACGTTACACACGTAAATTTTTCATTGCTTACTGACTGGCTCTCCCCCTCAAAAACGTAAGGAGCTGGGGGTGGGGATTTGGCCTTCCACGTTTTTCCCCAGCTCCTTCTTTCCAGCACTGGGCTCAGAGGAGCGCTCTGCAAACATCTGCGGGACAATGAGTGACACCAGCGACGATGCAGCCTCCCATGACCTGAGAGCAGCAGAGCGGCCGAAAGGGAGAAAGCGCGGCGGAGGGGCCAGATCAAACATGCGAGGGCTTGCACGCCTCCCTGGCTCCGTCACCGGGTCATCGAACCGCCACCCCGGGAACTGATGTACACGACCACCTCTGTCCTGCACAGGGGGAGGGGGCAGGACGAAAAGGCACGAAGAACTCGCCCCCCTCTTGGACTCAGCAGGGAAAGACCTCCGAACACTTTAGACTAAATCAGAGATGGCCCGGGAGACATCGGCTTGGAGGCCGTCCACGGAAGCAATAGGGACGAGCTAGGTCAGCGTCTGATGGAAGCTGCGGTGTCTTCGTCTTCGCGGGCGGGCGGGCGGGGGGGCCACGCCACGCACCCCTCCGTTAACTCTCGACGGAGACGGATTCCTGGGAGGATCAGAAGGAGCCTGGTGGCGCCGCCCCCACAACCAGGGTGCGTGGAGTACCTACGCCGCCGTTGCC